>PITA01026881.1:11488-22001 GCA_004023965.1 Spilogale gracilis
GTGTGTGTCTCTGTGTGTGTCTGTGTGTGTGTCTCTGTGTGTCTGTGTGTGTGTGTCTCTGTGTGCGTGTCTCTGTGTGTGGTTCTGTGTGTGTGTGTCTGTGTGTGTCTCTGTGTGTGTGTCTCTGTGTGTATCTGTGTGTGTCTCTGTGTGTGTGTCTGTGTGTGTATCTGTGTGTGTGTGTTTGGACGGTGGAACCAGCCTTTTGCTCTTTAGTGAAGCAATGGGGAAATACTGTTCCGACTGAAATCTGTTGAACTTGATCCTCTGGGTGTGGTGTTCTGGGCTTTAGACTTCTTCATCCAGAAGTCGGTGGGTCTGAGCATCCTCTGCCTGCCCTCCTCCAGCCCCCAGAGACATGGAGCCAAAAATGTTTTCTTTCTGGCTCCCTCTTCCGTCCCCAGGCCCTCCCAGGAGGTGGGTGGCCATCACGGAGAGGTCACGAGGCTGCGACAGATGTCTCTCTGCAAAAGCTGCAGCCTCCATGGATGCGTCTTGGGGGAGGGGCAGTGGCTAGGGACCAGGTTCGTGTCACTGCAGAGGCTGTCCCTCGGGTTAGCGGGCAAAGCCAGGCCCGTTCATTACCGGTGGTGAGTGCCCGCCCTCCCTCCTCCCGCTTCTGTGGTTCTGGTTTTGCATGTTTAGTCCAGACAGTGACGTGTGCTGGATGGTTTGGGTGTAACAGGCCTCCAGAAAATAAGGAAGCTTCTCAGGACGCCTCGCATAAGGCTTGTAATGTGGTCCAAGAATTTCAAAGGTTCTTATATAAATAAAAATAACACCTATGATGTTTGAGGGTTCGCTGTGTGCCAGACAGGGCACGAAACAATATTATCCAACATATTCCTTGATTTTAAATGCACCGTACAGCAGGGTTGCTGTTTTACAGAGATAAAAGTGAGGCCCTGATAGTTTAAGTAACTTGCTACCGGTCACACGGTGTGTAACTGACAGAAATTGAACCATTCTTTTCACACACACGCCCATCGACATCATGGTTAAGGGGTCTCTTACATAGGGGGTCTGTTCTAAGTACACCCCAAAATATTCAGCAGATTTTGCTGAACAGGTTCGACTGCAGACCTATCTGAAGTTGGCAGACTATTTTTAGGAAAATCTGTGCAGGTGTGGTTTACCTGAATAGATTTAGCTTTACGGAAAATGTAAATTTTTAGTGTCACTGCATCTCTGTGTGTGTCTTAAGAAGTTCCTGCATCTCGGGGGGATACCTCCTTCCTTTCTCATGAGTTGGTCCTGAAAGTTGTGCTTTATCCCCTGAGTTCATGGTAGACGTGCTGTTATTCTATTTCTCCTGGACCGTCTGATATTCCGGACGTTGGTCAGTCTCTGCCAGCAAAGTGGGTTCTAGAGCGTTCAGGCTGCCAGGGAAAGATAATCCGAAGAGGTCCCATCTTAGAGCAAGGCCTACGGGGTGAAAATGTTGGCCTACATTAAAGGAAACAGCATCTCAGTTGTAATTTCCTATCAGATACATGACCAAGAATGCAAGAGAGTCTCAAAGGGTGTGTGTGAGTCTCCCCTGTGTTCCGTAGAAGACATTAAGCTAGATCGAGCCTGTATTTGGAATATTTTAATCCAGTTTTACCATCCCCTGGACTTGTAAGTAACATACGTGTGATTTTGATATGTCTGTGCCTGACACACGGGCTTTTTCTAAAAGGAAAGGTGTCTGTGATGTGCACTCAGGGACTCAAGGAGTGAAGGATGGTGATGAGGAAGGGGACACGGTGGCAGAGCTCGCAGCTGGGGCGTGGCTCCAGTGGTCTGAAAGGACACGTGGAGAAACTTCGGAGAAGGCTGCCTCCGTGCTCTAAACACCCTCTAGGAGAGGGCTCTTTGCCCCTTGACTATTTCCTTGTAACTCTCAGCATTACGAAAAGCGGCTACTCATAATAAATTAATTAAGACAAAATTTGGAAACAACAATCAAAATGTCACTCCCTGTTGGGAGGCCAAGTTCTGGAGCCCAGCTGGAGAGGAAGGGGACTAGAGACAGGTGGCTGTTCCCACCGGGCAGGGGGCTGGCAGGAGTACAGCACAGGTGTGAGTCTCTTGGTGGAAGCTTCCGGTGTTCTCGAAAAGCCGTGGTACCCCGTGTGCTCCCTCCAGCTACCAGGAAGCACGCAGCCAGCCTGCTGCGTACGCCTGTGACCGCGGAGAGTTCATACGAGCATCCCATGTGCTGATCGAGGATGCAGGGAGTGAGAACGTTTCTGATTGCGTCACTTGGCCTTGGGTTTCTTGGCCCTGCATGTATCTGCGAGCCCTTGGAGGGTTTTCTGCAGATGGAGGCCTTCGGAGGTGCTCAGCTGCGCAGTGTGGTACCAGCGGTCACAGGGCAAGAGCGATCTGGGACGGGCCCAGACTCGTGGTATTTAGGAAGCTTTATAAAAGGAGCGTTGAGGTGCCCCCGCATAAACACCTAGCTCTTCCTTCTCACCCTTTCCATAGCCCATGCCCCGACCTGCTGCCTGGATATTTTTAAAAGAGAAATTCCCCTCTTTGGCAAGATTTTTATTTGTTTTTTTTTTTTCTTTTGTTCTTGTTGTTGTTGGGGTATTTTTGCAGAGTGTATTATTTGTTTATGTGATTTCTCTGAAGTAGCTGAGTATTTGGGGATTGTGGGTAGGTCTGTTATTTTCAGAGCTTTCTTTTCCCTCAGTCTATGGTACAAGCTGTTTTTTTTTTTTTTTTTTAAAGATTTTATTTATTTGTGAGACAGAGAAGGAGAGCATGAGCAGGGGGAGCAGCAGGCAGAGGGAGAAGCAGACTCCCTGCTGAGCATGGAGCCCCATGTGGGGCTCGATCCTGGGACTCTGAGATCATGACGTGAGCCGAAGGCAGATGCTTCACTGACTGAGCCACCCAGATGCCCCAGCGAGCTGACATAATGCGGCG
This sequence comes from Spilogale gracilis, assembly GCA_004023965.1. Classification (NCBI taxonomy): domain Eukaryota; kingdom Metazoa; phylum Chordata; class Mammalia; order Carnivora; family Mephitidae; genus Spilogale; species Spilogale gracilis. The sequence continues at coordinate 14,408 of PITA01026881.1, forward strand.
GTGGGCCTCCCCTTCCCATCTGGGTTCAGGTCTGAACAGCGAGCTGCCTCTGGGCCTGCCCTCCCCTTCTCCCTGTTCAGGGTGGAGCTCCCTGAAAACGCCATGTGGAAGGCAGCACAGCCAGCTTCGGCAGGTCTGTGCGTGGCCTTCCCCGACAGGCTAGCTGGGCTGCGACCCTAGAATGAAAGGTAAGCCTTAGGAAACTGAGTTAACCTCTGGGCCTCAGTTTCCTTCATCTCTACAACGGGCCATGCAGTTTCACCTCCACTGATGGCAGAGTAGCTCCTCTCAGACTAATCGCCCCCGAGAAAATAGTGCAAACTGCATAAAATGTGAACAAAACTCCCCGAAAGCACTGGAGAATGGCCCAGAAGAAGCAGAATGAGTTGGGAGTCAGTTCTTGGATGGTAAGAACAGCCTGTTGAGTTTTCTGTTCTTCTGGCTTTAGGGCCTTGGGGGAAGCTTTGGTCAGCCCCCACGGGAAGGGAGGAACTCAGAAAGAAGTCTGTGGTTTTCCTGGGCTGGGGCCCCACTGGCACAGGATAGAGAGCCTTTGAGGCAGAGCCCTTGTGCTGATTGGGAAGCCCACGAGGCTGCAGGCAGACTCCTGAAAGAAGCAGTGACAAGACAGAACCCTAGGAGAGCAGAGCTGGCAGATGCTGCCCACTGGGGCATCTCGTCCTCAGGTGCATTGGGAGGGAGAGTTAGGGATGCCTCTCCTCATCTACACAGGCACTCAAATGCTGATGCTAGGAGGTATCCCCAGGGAGCCACCGGATGAATTGAAATGGAATTGGAAAAACAAAAACAAAACCCAAAAACAATTGACCCCAAGGAAAGAAGAGGAAAAGAGGAACTTAAAACAGATGGGACAGACAGAAAACAAGCAGTAAATAGTAGGTCTAATCCAGGCTCCTTAGTAACTATGTTAAAATGAATGGACTATATGCAAAACCGTAGTATGTATTTGAAAGTTGCCCAGAGAGTAGATCTTAAAAGTTCTCATCATGAGGAACATTTTGTGGTAGTTCTGTGAGGTGGTGAATGGTAACAGCTTATTGTGGTAACACTTTTGCAGTATGCAAATATCCAATCCATACGTTGTCCCCCTAACCCTGACAGGGTGCTAATGTCAGTCATGTCACAGCTGAAAGAAAAAGAAGGCGTCCTGGTCAGGCAGCAGCTGAGGCTGTTGGTGCCCTCTGTCAGCCGCTCTTCCTTCCTCCGCCCTGCTTGTCCACAGGCATGACTGTGAGGTACCCTGCTTCCTGCACCCTCCCCATACTCGGCAGTGAGCTCGGGAGAGGGGGCTCCCCCTCCAGCTCCAGATGAACTCTGACCAGCTCAGGACAATCCCTGGGGTCCACATTCCCAAGCATAAGACCCAACCTGAGGCCCCCAGGAAAACCCACAGATGAATGAAGGGATAACTAATTATTAATAGACACGATGCCGTAGCCTCTCTGGAATATAGTTTGGCATTGCCTTACAAAGCAAAATATCTTATTATGAGATCCAATAGTTATGCTCCTATGTATTTGTCTCAGTGAGATTTATTCACACACATGTTCACAGTGGCTTTATGTGTGATTCCTGGGATTTGGAAGCAAGCAGATGTCTTTCAGCAGGTGAATAGAAGGATAGGCTGTGGTCCATCCACACAGTGTTTTCAGTGATACAAAGAAATGAGCTATTGCGCCATGAAAGGACGTGGAGGAAACTTAAATTTAAAAAAATAATAATTAAATGAGAAGTTGTGGGGGAACCTTTCTAACAAGGATGGCTCGAATTAGAATTGATTGCCTCCTCAGGTGCATGGAAACAGAAATCTGTCACCAAATACACTAAGAGGCTGAAATTACTGGTATAGGTAAAAAGCAAGACCCAGTGCTGTTAGCAAGAGATGCACTTTCCATGGAGAGACAGGCTAAAGATCCAAGGGCAAGGGCCGTGAGGGGTGGGCCGTAGAGACAAGCACCATAAGGCCACAGTGACTGTGTGACGATCTCATTGCAGACCCAGAGTTAGTGGACATGTCACCATCTGAGATAGAAGTCTCGGATACATGTCTGTGCTTCAAAGAACTGAAAATAGAACTGATAGAATGAAAAGAGCGACAGGCAAATCCCCTTTGAACTGGTGATAATTAGGGCGGGAAAGCACACCAATATGACACAAACGATTTAAAGAAACAGAAATGGAGAGAATACCTCTCAACTCATTCTCTGAGGCCAATAGAACTAGTCACCAAAACTTAACAAGGATATTCCAAAGAAAGGGACTGACCCATCTTCCTAATGAATTTATATACAGAGCCCTTACTAAAATCGTACCAAGTCAAATCCACCAATATATACAAAAGACGATCTGTCTTGACCACGTTGGTTTTTCCCAAGAATGTAGGGCAGTTTAACACGTAGAAATTAATCAAGTGAGCCCACCTTGTTTACAGAATGAAGGAGAGCAACTATGCTAATATTGCAACAGATGGCAGAGCATTCAGTAAACTCCAACACCCTCCTATGATAAAGACTCTCAACAATTTAGAAGAGGAGACACTTTTAAAACAATGAAGGGCATATATGAAACACACGGTGAACACTCTATGCAGTGGCCACATATTAAACACTTTTCCTCTCAGATTTGGAACAAGGCACTCCTAGTCAGTATTTTACTGCATGTCATAGGAGTGAGATGAGGCAAGAAAAAGAAATAAAATGCATAAAACATAGAAGGTAACAAGCAAAACTGTTTCTTTCACAGAGGACCAATTATTTACACAGAAAATCCTCAGGAATTAAGTAAACAACCAGTAGCACTAATACGCAAACATAGCAAGTTTGAGGGGCATAAAACCAATAAACAAAAATTAGTTGCATTTTTATAGAGTTAGGAAAATATTGAAAAATAAAGGTAAAAATAGAATTCTGTTTATAGCTACGTAAACAAACAAAATATTTAGCGATACATTTAAGAAAAGACAAGTGAGAGCTCTACATCTAAAGATACACAATTGCTGAAACATATTTTTAAAAAAAATTAGGGGTGCCTGGGTGGCTCAGTCGGTTAAATGTCTGCGTTCGGCTCAGGTCATGTCCCAGAGTCCGGATATCGAGCTCAGTGGGGAGCTGCTTCTCTTTCTGCCCCTCACCCACCCATGCTCTCTGTCTCTTTCTCTTGCTGTCTTTCTCTTTCTCAAATAAATAAGTAAAAATAAAAATAAGCCGAAGTAAATGGAGCAATGTATTGTGCTCATGGATTGGAAACCTCAGAATTTCCTCAAGATTACCGTATATAAACAATCAGTTCCAATCATAAAACCAACAGGCTTCTTTGTAGAAATTTAAATTGATTATAAGATTTAAATTGAACTGCTTAGAACTTAGGATAGTCAAAATTATCATGTAAAAGTAGAGGAAATTTAAGCTACTCCCTTTTGTTGGCTTTTGTAGTCAAGACAGCTGGTGTTGGCCTAACAGTCAACCGGGGGAGCTTCATAATAGACCCTTCAAAATGCTGTTGAAACAACCGAATATACATGAAAAAAGCAAAAGCAAGAACTAAAAACCTGTATCTCTACTTCATATCATAAAGAAATTAAATTAAATTAAATCCAAATTAAAACCAAAGCTATGAAACTCCTAAATGAAATCATAAAAGAACATCTTTGTTGGGGCTGACGCAGACGATGGGCTTCTTATGCAAGGCAAAGAAAGGAAGAAACTTAAGGGAATAAATTTTTCTCATCAAAAAAACCATTTAGAACATGAACCGGTAAGCCACAGATAGGGACATGTATTTACCAAATTTAGGTCAAAAAAAGTTTATCCAGAATATACAAAGAACTCCTACAATTCAATAAGATGAAGAAAAAGAGCCCTATCAAAAATGAGACAAAGGATCTAAACAGACATTCCACGAAGGATGACATATAAATGCCCCATAAGCCCATGAAAAGGGCTTTATTTTCATTAATGAACAAGTTAAAACCATAATGAGATAACACCCACAACCAAATTAGCTTAATTTAAAAGAATGACAACACCAGTTCCTGGCGCGATTGTCCAAGGTGCCCGGCACCTACTGTCAGCTTACCATCACGTGTCTGCTTACTCTTGTTCTTCTGGGGTGAAAATACATTATTCATTTTATTTTTTCCTGAACACCTACCTTCTATTCTCGTAGCTGTAAGACAGAGCACTAAATATCAAGGCAGGCTTTCTAGATTAAGTGAGGAAATGTGGACTTATCCATCAGAGACTCTTAGCTCCAGGAAGCAGAGGGCTGCAGGAGGGGAGGTGGGTGGGGAAATGGGGTGACTGCGGGGTGGGCATGAAGGAGGGCACGTGCACTGAGGGTCGCTGGGTGTCATATGCGGCCGGTGAATCACTGAGTCCTGCATCAAAGACCGCTGATGGACTGTATGTTGGCGAATTGAATTTAAATTTAAAAAAATGAAAGGAAAATGCCGTACTTGATTGTGTTAGACAAGAATAAGCTTGTCCCCAGACTCAGCCTCCTTACTTTATATTTTTCTGTCTTGAGACTGACAGATATGACTATGACTGTATTTGGAAGAAAAACATTTCACCTATCTTATTTTATTCTATTCTATTCTATTATTTTATTTTATTTTAGTATTTCATTTCATTTTTGTGGCAAAATAGCATTGTAGATTTGGACTAATCCATGACAAGGGGGAGCCTGGGTGGCTCAGTTGGTTGAGCGACTGCCTTCAGCTCAGGTCATGATCCTGGAGACCCGGGATCGAGTCCCGCATTGGGCTCCCTGCTCGGAGGGAAGCCTGCTTCTCCCTCTCTCACTCCCCCTGCTTGTGTTCCCTCTCTGGCTGTGTTTCTCTCTGTCAAATAAATAAATAAAATCTTTTTAAAAAAAAAAATCCATGACAAGGTAATAAAGCCAATTTAGAGGTCAAGAAAAAAAAGCCCACTAAATTAGCGATGTGGAAGTTCAAACTAGAATTGTAATTTTAAAAGGCAGCCAGTGTGGAGGTGTTGGATGTGTGTACAGACCTGACCTGCCTCCCTCATTCCTCGCACTCACCTGCCCTGCCTTCCTGCCCAGGGTCTCCTCAGTGCGGGTGATAGGTCTGCACCAGGCCGTTCTAAGTCTGCTCATGAATGCTGACAAATGTGACAGAAAGAAAATATGCAGTTAATTAAATTTCATCACGTTGGGTACTGGGCCACCTTTTGGCGTAGGAGAGAAGTGAACAAATAAGCCCTTGACAGGGCTTTGGGCCCCGTGCTTCCCAGGGGGGTGTTAAGGTGGCTCAGCGGCCGTCTCTAATATGCCCAGACATGTCCGTGATAATGTGTGTGGAGGATGTCAGAGAAAGGCCTGCGGGGAAGTAGCCTTGTGGGTCTGCAGACTGCGGACAGTGATCTGTTACCACAATGGGCGTGAATGAAGTCATCTTGAAATGCTGGCGGGGGTGGGGGGGGCAGGGAGGCAAGTGAAGGTGCATCTGATGGGAGCTTGTACCTGGGTGTTGCAGAGAGTCTGTTCTGTGCCTATGTGCATTTCCAAATCCATGCCATATCTGCATCTATCTGTCTGTCTGCAGAGAGTGATGATAGAGAGAGAGATGAATAGATAATCAGATGGAGGAAGGGAGGGAAGAAGAAATGGATGGATAGCTACACACATACATACATCAACATAGAAAGATACACATATTCACCCCCAGGTTTATAGGTGAAGGGTCTGAGGCTCCAATGTGAAGGAGCTACCCAGAGTTAGATCATCCGTGACAGGTAGCCTTGGGATCCATGGCCTTCCTGCCCAGGAACAGAGCCCTCTCTTTCAGCTGTAACATGACATCACTCACATGACTAACTTCATCATCTCTTGGGACTCCAGTCATCTGCTCAGGGAAGTCTCTGCTGGCCCTGCTTCCTGCCCCAGTCTGTGTCCCTGCTCCCAGTGATGACCCAGTAAATTGCCAGTCCCTGGACTTTGGCAGCCCCAGGAGGTATCTCGAGTTTGTCTCCATGTGGCTCTTCCCCTACGATGTTGCAGGGTACTCCCGTGACACGTGCTGGTTCCCTTTTAATTTAATCACTCTAGTCTCAATTTTATTTTGTACTTCCATTCATATCAAAAGCATTCATGTTTCTTATAACTGTGATACATGGGCATAGTAAAAAAAATAAAAGCTGAAGCAAAGGGAAATGAGATGTTTCCCTGCTCCCACCCATTCTTCTCCTCCAGTGTCTACCGTGAACACATTCCCTGACCTTCCAGGGAATGGGTGGCTTCATCTCAGCATCCCAGGTGCCTAGCTGATGAAAATCTCCCTGGATGACTGCATGGATGCAGGTTCTCCTCTTAAATTAAGAACAGAAATGGAGTCTATATTCAGTATGGTAATAATCAATTTAAACTATGATTCCATTGTACATCCTGGACAAGTAAGGAAGAGAAATGAGAAGAAGAGCGCATACAAGGGACAGAGAAGAGGACATAAAAACACTTAGAGGGGGATGCCTGGGTGACTCAGTCATTAAGCCTCTGCCTTCGGCTCAGATCATGATCCTGGAGACCCAGGATCGAGCCCCACATCGGGCTCCCTGCTCGGCAGGAAGCCTGCTTCTCCCTCTCTCACTCCCCCTGCTTGTGTTCCCTCTCTGGCTGTGTTTCTCTCTGTCAAATAAATAAATAAAATATTCTAAAAAAGAAAAAATAAAGAACTTGGAGGATGGACAGGTGAGGAGTTCGGCTGCCCGTGTCAGCCGCAGGTCCCTGCCCCTGCCCCACCGCACGGCCCGGGCGCCACAGCACTGTCACCGCGACATTACAGTGACTCTCCTCAGTGCACTTAGTCACAGTGAAGAAAGCCTACAAATATGAGGGAAAAGGGAGCATTTTAAAATTATTCTTGTATGATCTCTATTATTATGATTCCAATAATGTGTTATTACCAGAAAAGCCCAAGAATCAAGAAAAGTGATCAGAAGCAATGCAAGAAGCTGATGAGACTTCCTTAATTTTGGTAACATTCAGTTAGAGAACTGTAATAGAAGAAGTGATTCTATTGGAGATATTTTTAAATGTATGATTTTTCTGAATAAATTATGAAGAAAAATTGGAGACATTTGGGAAAAGGGGAATTTTTTCCTGAGAGACAGAAAAGTCCAAGTAAGTAGGAAATGGGGGCATATTTGGGTGAAAATACTAAATATTATACAAGTGCCAATCCCTACCAAATTCATTTATAATGTTAACACATGACTAACATTCCCATGGACCTTCTTTGGTAATTGTGTAGTCTGCTAGGCTACCATAATACCTCCAAGTGAGTGACTTAAATGACAGAAATTTATCTTCTTACCATTCTGGAGGCAGCAGGTGTGAGAACAGGGTACAGGTATGGCCGAGGTCTGGTGGTCTCCCCAGGTCCTCACATGGCCTTCCTGCAGTATGGCCGGGGTCTGGTGTGTCTCCCCAGGTCCTCACATGGCCTTCCTGCAGTATGGCCGGGGTCTGGTGTGTCTCCCCAGGTCCTCACATGGCCTTCCTGTGGTATGGCCGGGGTCTGGTGGTCTCCCCAGGTCCTCACATGGCCTTCCTG
>PITA01026882.1:0-21903 GCA_004023965.1 Spilogale gracilis
GGGGGGGGGGGCGGGCCCTTCCAACCTGCCCTGACTTGAGGCAGGCTGGGAGCAGAGAAAGGGTTAAGACAACCAATCCCAGACAGAGAATTTCAGAAGACAGTGCCCCTGGGGACCAGCATGGGGCATGGCCTCTTTCTCAGCTACAGGGTCTGATGCAGGGATGAAGGCCCTGACAGTTCAGAGACACACCAAGAAAGGGGCTGGGGGCTGGAAGGAGCGCTGTGTGATCCAGAAGCAGTGCAGCTCTTTGGTACGATGAAGGTGGCCTTGTCCGGCGGCCTTCTCACTCCTCCTCCATACTCCGGGGTCCCTTAGCCGCCCGCCTCTGCCGCCAGCGCAGCTCTTCTACCTGGCGCTCCAGCCCCCGAACCTTGGCCTCCAGCTGGGCCCCTGAGGCCCGGCTGCCAGTGAGCCGGCTTAGCAAGGCATAGAGGGTCAGCAGGGCCAGGAGGAGCAAGGCCCGGGTGGAGGGGTCAGGCACTGACCTCACCAGGGCCACAAAGCCGGCCAGGAAGAGGACAAGCTTCAGGCCCCACAGGATCCGCCCCAGCAAGGCCAACACCAAGCCAAGGAGCAGGGACAGAAGCCAATAGACGACTAGGGCCCCTGTTCCCCACAGCAGGAACGTCTGGACCTGGCTGGGGCTGAGCTTCAGGCCCTGGGTGAGGTGGTCTCCTGGAAGAGGGAGAGTCACAGAATCAGCCAACCTGGAGTGGTCTGGGCAGAGGGTGCAAGAACCAAAAGAGGGGGAGGAGCTAAACCCCCTTGCAAAGGAAAGATCCTTTGCAGGGTCACAAAGATAGGAGTTTGAATCTCAGCTCCTGCCCCTGCTGGCTGGGGGTGGATGACTTCTCTTGGCTGAACTAGTTCCTCTGCAAAATGGGAGGGATTCTCTGGGCTGCCAATAACAGTTAAATGAGACACTGTAGCTTAAAACCACCCTCTGCCTGAAATGAAGCAAAAGCCTGGTAGGTGGTGGCGGTCACTAGCCTGCTCTTTTGCTTGCCTCTGGGGAAACCCGGCAGGTGTCAAGCAGCTGGGGAGTCTGAGCCTTGAAAAGATAAAGTCCCACCAACAGGAAATGACAGACTAAGCTCCAGCAGCCCTGACCAGTTCTCTGGCGCTCACCATCCAGGCCCAAGGCATTCAGCAGCTGCGCAGTGATCCCGGACAGTGCGAAGAAGGCCACCGAGATGGCTGAGGAGATGGCCCACATCACCTGAGACAACGTCTGTGGAAAGAGCAGGACAGGAGAGGAGTCCACAGTCAATCATGCTCCTGCTCCTTTAGGCTTTGACCCCCACCCTGGGCAAAGCCTGGAATGAACGTGGCCCACCTCCTTCTCAGCCAGAGGTTTGCCCACCGAGCCTGGACAGCAAGGCCATGTGTCTTTCCTGAACTGGAACTCGGGACATCTGGGCCCTCATTCAGTTGGTTTGCCAGAGTACTCTGGTGATGGTGGTGGGTGAATGTGTGTGGGGGAAATCATCAAATCCCTACACTAGTCACCCTGTGCAAGTGGGGTCCTCCCAGGGAACCATGAAGTTGTGTGATGCAACATCTGTGAAGGGCTAGAATGTTTCAATGAAAAAAGGGTCACTCAGCTCTACCAGATGCTGAGTTTTATAAATGATTGTCTCAACTGTTTAGAATGACCTATGGAAAGTATGTGATGCCATGCCTGGGATGCCCCTGGCGAGAAGAGCCAGCCCTGCCTCAGGTCCCCGCGTTAGACCTACCTCCACCTCTATAGGTGAAGGAATAGATTCAGGTCTTGATATTTTGCCAATTTAAGACTTTAGGCCAGATTTAGACCAAAGTCAGACTCTATTGTCATCTGGCAACATGGGTTTATAAAAACTGGCACATTTCCCAGTCTTTCTGACAAGAAAGGGCAGAAGAAGGGAAAGAGCCAAAGGCTCCAGGGCAGGAATCAAACAGTGGGTCTGCAAAAAGCAGGTCCCGTCTGGCTTCATTTTGTGGAATGTGGGGCTCTCTGCACCAGGAATTATGACACAGAGAGGATGTGAAGCCAAGACAGGGTGACCATGAATGTCTCCTCCTTTATCTCTCTTCAATATGTGTAGTCACAGCAGGGACCACCGTCCTTACCTCGGAAACCAGGTGCATAGTCTCTGGCCCAAGCCAGGCATCCAGTGTTCCCCGCATAGAGCGACCCATCTGGCTCAAGAGATCCACCGGGGCCTCCTTCTTCTGCTGGCCTGGTGGCACAAAGTCTGCATGGGACTGGGATGATGCTGAGTGGAGGAGGATGAGGGCCACTAGGACCATCAGAATGACTTTGAACAGATGCCTGCCCCACGGTGAACTGCTGCTGGGGCCTGCCATGGCTGGGTCTGCCAGGAGAGAAGCATAGGGTGAGCAGGGAGCCAAAACTGGCACAGACAGTGGCTATGACCTATGACCTGCTATAAGCTATGACCTGCGCCAACACCCTCCTCCACCCCTCTCCTGTTAGCTGAGAAAGGCAGAACAGGGCCTTTCAACTTGAGCTGGGCACACGCATCTGATTCAAGAGGAACCACTTGCATATTAATTAACCAGCAAGTACTCTTCAATGCCTTCAGGTGGAGGAGAAGATCTAGGATTATTCTAGTTCCAAAAATCCAAAGGCCCATTTCTGGGTCTTAGGTGCTATGAGTATAAAAGAAAGTAAGACTATAAGGCTTCATCCCCAGGGAGACTATAATCTACTTACGATAAAGCTGATATTAAAAAAACAACTTAAAAAATAGCACACAGGGCGCCTGGGTGGCTCAGTGGGTTAAAACCTCTGCCTTCGGCTCAGGTCATGGGCTCAGGGTCCTGGGCTCGAGGCCCGCGCCGGGCTCTCTGCTCGGCGGGAAGCCTGCTTCCTCCTCTCTCTCTGCCTGCCTCACTGCCTTCTCTCTCTGGCAAATAAATAAATAAAAACTTAAAAAAAAAATAATAGCACAAATCCAATCACTGCCGTGTCATGATGTGAAGGGAGGTGCTCAGGTGCGTGCTCAAGCAGGACAGACGGGGTATATGCCATCTGCTCTGCAGGACCATCGTACGAGGTGGGTATTAGCCTCCTCACCTCCCGCTAACAAATGAAAAGAAACTGAGACTTAGGAGTTGGGCATTTGTCCAAGGTCACTGGGCTCAGTAGAAAGATCAGAATGTGAACCCCAGCTTCTGTGTCCGAACTGCACACTCACCGGTAGTGAAGGGAACACAGTGGATCTCAACTGTGGCTGGTCACTGGAATCACCTGGGAGCTTCCAAACTACTGAAGCTTCTGTCCTGAGCCCAGAGGTCCAGAGTCACTGGGTGTGACTCAGGCTTAGACCTGCAAAAGCTCCCCAGGTGATTCCACAGCGCCAAGCCGAGCTGTGCTGCTGACAGGGAATGGTCTCGAACTCCCCAGCCTCCAAGGCAGGCCAAGGGTTAAAGCGCAACCTTTAGGAAAAGATATTATTAATAAAAAGTGAACCACGCACCACCTATCTCACACAAGTGCCACCATCAGGTAGACATTGTTACTTTCTTCCATTCACTGATGAAGAAAGCAAAGTGGGAGAAGCAGTAAGTGGGGAAATGAGGATTCGAACCCAGGTACTTCTGCTGTCAGACCCCCTCGAACACACCACCCAGCTGTGTCATCTTCAAAGTGATTTAGAAACACACACAATAGATTATTCATGAGCTACAATAAACTTGACATCTACCAGTCTTCTCTGTGAATTACTGGTGACAATTCACCTAATCACTTTGTGCCCTGTGCTCCGAGCTCGCCTAACGTGATGCTACAGGCAAGGCCCAACATGTAAGGATTCATTGCAGCAGGTGTGGATTAGCTGAAAGAAAATGCCAAATCTACCCTCCATTTGCCACTGTGCTTAAGAAATGTCCAACAGCATCAGAAAATCCCCTGTTCTCTTTCAGGTTCCCCAATGAACCTGTAGCTCCAGGGAGTTTCCATGATTCAGATCCGATGATCAGACGGGAAGCCACGCCCTGAGGGATGAGCAGCTAGGTTTGTGGAATGTTTGCAGTCACCAGGTCGTGAAGGGAGTTGGCCAGAAATGAGAGGCCCTGGGATGGAGGACAGGGAAGAGGTTCCCATTCTTACTTAGTGGGAAGGAGAAGAGTCCAAGAAAGAGTTATAAAAATATCGTATCTGAGCACTTTCTGGCCCAGAAACAGCTGCCTTAAGTTCCTCTTGAGGTCTGTGGAATCAGGCACGTCTGCAAAACACGTGTTCATGGGGAGCAATCTCAGGCCGGGAAGCCTTTTATTCTACTCTCTGGCATAAATCAAGAACCAGATAATTCCTGCTTGCCAGTAGTCAGACATGAGCACAGCACAGGTCAGTTCCTGAGCTATCTGGGTCATAACCAACCTGGGAACTTAAAGAGCAGGGTTGCTATCTTGGGTTGGGTCCTATATCCAAGGACCTCCACCAGAGGGATCAGATGTCATCTCCTCTGTTCTAGAAGGTCAGGGTGATGTGAGTTGCTTCCCCCATGGCAGACTCCAGCATTCTGTGCTAACCTCAACTTTCAGGCAGCCACCTGCCCTAGTCAACAAGAGCCAGCGGACCTTGGAATAAACCCTCCCCATGGGGCCAGCACTGCTTTGCCAGCTGACCTTTTGAAGTGCACCAGAAACCAAATCTAGCAGAATTCCTGAGCATGCCCTTGGCCGATGAGGGTGCAGATCACTGGCTAGTCCATTTCTTCCAGTTGTTTTACTTAACAGGCTTCCTGCTCATTTCTTCTGGGTCATTTCTAGGCAGCAAGAATCAGACTCACAATGGGTGCCTGGGTGCCTCAGTGGGTTAAAGTCTCTGCCTTCAGCTCAGGTCATGATCCCAGGGTCCTGGGATCGAGGCCCATGTCAGGCTCTCTGCTCAGCAGGGAGCCTGTTTCCTCTGCTCTCTCTGCCTGCCTCTCTGCCTACTTGTGATTTCTCTGTCAAATAAATAAATAAAATCTTAAAAAAAAAAAAAAAGAATCAGACTCACTGCTGGTACACCTCCTCTTTGCAGCCCAATCAAATGCTTTTAATAAAGAGCAGCCATGGCATTCAAGAGTGGACACAGTCTCGAGCTCTGAGAGAAAGCAGGTCTTAAACATCATCTCCTGCAAAGCCTGGCCCCAAACAGTAGGCATTCAACAACAACAAACTGTATGTGTGTGTATTCATATTTATATACACAAGTGGCCATCTGCCCCAGCTGAGTGTATCTTGTTAAGCATGTCTATTTGTATGAGTGTGGTGCTTTATAATATACAAAGAGCTTGTCTCTTCACATCATTTAACTCTTACAACCTGGTAAGTTTCCATGATTCTACATTTCACCCAGAAAACTATGGCTTACAGACATCAAGGGACTTGTTTAAGCTCACACAACAGAACCGGGCCTTGCCTGCAGAACCCAGGATCTAAATCTTGCCTCTCTGCTTGTTCCACATCCCTCTGCTGCCTCACAAAGACAGTCCCTGCAGGACATCCAGATTCCCACTGGGAGCTGATCCACCTGCCGGACTCAGAGATCATGGTTTTGTATCAAGAGATATGAGGACAGCAAAAGCTTGGGGGGAGACCTATCCCTTCTGTCCAGGTATCTGTAAGATGGCTCAGGCAGGGCCAGAACCCAGTTCAGCTGGGAAACTGTTTCACTTAACTATGGTGAGGAGGCACTATATGTTTAGCGGTGGCTTGCCAAGAGGGCAGGGTGGGGCAGTCCACTCCTCCCCTCCAAGGCTCTTTCCTCTGGTTGGCTTCCTTTCACACCATGAATCACTATGTGGCAGGAGGGGCAGCTGATTCAGTGCCCTCTGGTGGCCCTGATTTTCACTGTCATTACTCCGAGCTGCCCCAGTGGGGCAGGGCTTCTGCGCTCTGGTCACTGGTGGAGCCTGTTCAAGCAAGGATGTCTGCCCCACCATGAGCAACCTTAGACTCTCCCAAGGAAGGGCTCAGGATTTCGTTTTTAGAGCCCCTCGAGGATTTTTGAGGCAAAGCCAGACAGCGGCCACAACAGGAAGTCTATTCAAGGCAAAGCCTCCAAAGTGTGGCAGCAGACAAAGGAACCGAGACTTGCATCTCAGACTCAGTTCTGCTACAAACTAGAAGCCACTACCTTATGCCTATTATTTAATCTGAGTTTCAGTTTCCTCAATGCAAAATGGGGTTTAAGCAGGGTTAAGAACTACTATGTGTTGTTTCTGCAAGAGCTTTGTAGACCTCAAGGGTCAACAGAAATGTTGCAGTACAGGGAGGGCCAATACACCATCATTACATTGTAGCATAACTTAGCAGTTTATAGGCCAGCCTCCCCCATTAGACTTTGAGCGCCTGCGGTTAGATTTGACAACTTTTTTTTTGGAATCCTCAGTGCCTAGCACAGAACAATGACTAATAGATGCTAGTGAAGTGAATAGTAGAAGCCCGCCAAGAAGCTGCAAGGGTAGCAAGGGAGAGGTGGGAAGAGAAGGCTTAAAGTTGATCCAAATAGGCAGCGGCCACGGGAGCAGCCCAGTTATGTTGAAGGGAAGCTCCTTGATGGGGCGAAGCTGCCACAGAGGAAAATGAAGTCAGCGTCCCAGCAGGTGGGGGCAGCCCCCGCTAAACTCCTGACAGCTGCTCCCCAGCAACTGTTTGGGGGCAGGGCGAGAGGAAAGGGGCAGCTTCCTCCCCAGGGCCCAGCCTCCCCCAGACAGGGTGTCAGTAGCATGTGCTATTTCCAACAGCAAGTCCCCTGCCAAGCCCTGCTGGGTGTTGTCGCTGGCAAGGGACGCGGCGCAGCCCATGGGCTCAGGGTACCCCAAGGGTTTCAGGATACCCCGAGGGGCACAAAGCTAGACGGCGGGAAGCTGGGCCGTGGGGGTGGTGTTGAGGGGCTCAACTTTAGCGCCGTACCCCAGCCTGGCAACAGCCCCGCCTCGGTCGGACCTCGGAGCAGAGAGCTCCGAACCCTCTTCACCCCGGAAACGCGTGCTTCCCGGTTACCTAGTAACGACAACCCCCGGTTGCATAGCAACTAGGATGCGGGTCCCCAGTTTGTTTCCCCGACGGGCGCCGTCGGACCCCTTCCCACCCGTGTTCTCCAGGCCTCGAGGCCCCGCCTTGCTCCCACCTGCAGCGGCTGCCGCCTGCCCGTCCCGCGTTCTGCCCCTAAGCCCCCGTTTACACTGGCACTCACCCGGCTCCGGCCACTACTGCCCTTCACGTGCGACTTCGTTAAAACGCGCCACCAAACCCGCGCCTCAACTCCGGGGCGGTGGTTTATCGTCTGCGCACGCGCAAGGCGGGTGGAGCCGGGGACCGGCCGATCCCCCTCCCAGCCCAAACTCTGTGCCGGGGGCGCATGCGCCTTACCCTCTTGATCGCTTTCTCCGCCTCCCCCCCCCCCCCCCCCCCCCGCCAGCATCCCCACCGAAAAAGCGTGGGATCGGACGTTTCTGGTAGGAAAGGGGGAAGAAATGACTATAACTGGGGTATGAAGTAAACTGGATCTTTGAAATTCGGAGTCGAAGCCTATCCATCTCTTCAATACCTCAGCATTCGGGGCAATGTAATTTCGGGCTAGTCCGGACCTCCTGGGGCATTGTGGGAAATGTAGTTCTAATCAAGAGGTACCTGATCCTTTTGAGGAAATTTTGCGCTAAAAAGGCACAAAGGAAAAAGGTGTTAAAGAAGCAGTAAGAGGCACTAGCGCTGGGAGGTTGCATCCGCCCCCTTCTGAGAGTAGTTACACACCGGAACCCTGCAGACGGCTCCCAAATGTTCACTCAGTTTTAGAGAGGGAAAAGAACCACCTCCCAGACCTCATTTCTACAAAAAAGTCAAGATCACGAGGGCGAACAACCAGGGGTTTGGGATGAGGTGATCCCTTGCCTGCTTTCTGATTCTAGGCACTTTGCTTCATCCCTCTTGACCTCAGCTTTTCAACTTTCCTATACAGTACTAAAAATACCATTTCACTTCACAGTAGGATGTGGAGAGTCAATCAGTAACAAGAGTGAACATTAAAAAAAAAAAAAATCCAAGTTAGTGTCTGAATACCTCTCTCACATTGGCTGCCTTAGGAAAGCGCCCCCTCAGATGATAAAACAGTCCCTGAAGCTCAACACTCTAAAACAGAACTCTTTTTTCCCATCCTCCCTGGATCAGCCTTCTAATTGTGCCTTCTCAGACAACACAACTCAGTGGCAACCAGCCTGTCCCCTCTTCCAGTTGTTTTTTTCTTCAGATGTTTCTCAGCTGCACGTATCTCTTGCCTAATCCAAGGTTCTCTTTCTTCCAGAACAAGCCTCTGATAACCTCCTGGGCATCACCTTCTAGCTTTTCTAACAGTTACAAATTTACATTTGTTCGTGAAATGTTTCTGATTCCTAGGATTACCAATTTCAGGTCACAGACTCTGGTGCAAGAAATGGAACTCCCCACCCCCACCCCCCACTATGACAAGTCACTTTCTCTCCAGCTCTTTTCCATCTGAGTAGTAGAAACAACCTCAGACAGTTAGGAGTTCTTCCCAGCTTGGTTTTCAGAGTGTACACAGTGTTTGGAAAATTAACATGGGGCCGAAATGTCACGAATCCTCACTGTCAGTTGAGCTGTATTGTCTTTCCTACTCTTCCGCCACTTGTCCACACAGGTGGCCACTAAATCCACCTGAGAAATGGAGCTTCTTCTGGGTTACTGGCCAACGTGTCCCCTTAGTTCCCAAGTAACAGCAGCCTTGGCCTAAGGAGCAAGGTATAGAGCTCCTTCCCTAGGCTCTGCCTACAGCTACTCATATATCCCTTTTTTACTATGTCTTCCTCCCCTGCCTAGGGGATCTTTAGCTCCCCTGTGGGAGTTTGAGACTGGGGAAGTAGGGGAGGACTCTGAGATCAAGTTCTTATCTGTAATATTTACTCCAAAATTGATTTCCCGGTATCCTTTCTATCCCTGAGGGGCTGGCTTTTGAAATTCACAAGCCTTGAAAGGATTCCCTGTTTTCTCCATTCTTCAGTCACAGCCTTAAGCTCTCCAGTAGAGGGACACCTCTGCTTTTGCTCACAGTGGTATCCCTAGTGCCCAGGATAGTGCCTGACTGGCACACAGTGGGACTCAATAAGGATTTGTCCCACAAATGAATTCCTGGCTCTCTTCCTCCAGCCTGTCCTCCTCCAAGCCATCCAGTCAGTGTCTTCCAGAGGAATCTTTTGGAAGTGTAAGCTATCACTCCACAGTTCAGCTGCTGTTCTGCTACCAGCCCACTCAAGTCTAATTAGCTTCGAGTTCAAGGCCCTGACTAAATGGATCCATTTTATTTCCTATCACATTCAACTATTCAAGACGCTTGGTGTCAGGCAGTCATACAACCAATGACAGCTATGAAGTTCCCGCTGTGTGTCAGGTGTTATGTTAGACTCTGAGGAACAACAATGACTAGAACAAAAATGGTTCCTGATGCCACAGAGTTGACAGTCTAGTGGAGAACACAGAGATCAAATGGACACTTGTAAGCAATTAAAGAATCAAGTGAGTATAGCTCCCAAAATGGCTTGAAGGAGAATTACAGGGTGCTGTGGGGTTTCAACTTCAGTCAAGGGTCAAGAAAAAGGTCCCAGAGGAAGTGCCATTTAAGATGAGATGGAAGTTCACTTTGGAGGGATTAGGAGGAGAGGAGAGAGGTGGAAGGTCTGCCAGGCACAAGTAGTGGAACCAGCCAGAGGGGCTAAGTTTGAGGACTTGAAAGGCCAGTGTGGCTGGAGGGAAGATGAGGTGTGGTGGTTGGAGGTCAGTAGGGACTAGATGGTATGGACTTGGGGGCAAGTTTTCTCTGCTAGAAACACTCTCCCTCATTAGGTGTCAGAAAAATGTCACCTCCTCAGAGATGCTCTCCCTGAATAGTCTGCTTAAAGCAGCCCATCTCTCCCATCCACA
Source organism: Spilogale gracilis (assembly GCA_004023965.1). Classification (NCBI taxonomy): domain Eukaryota; kingdom Metazoa; phylum Chordata; class Mammalia; order Carnivora; family Mephitidae; genus Spilogale; species Spilogale gracilis. The sequence continues at coordinate 9,934 of PITA01026882.1, forward strand.
CCACCTCCTATCACCTTTCTCTGATTTGTTTTCTTCTTAGCACTTACATCTCTCTGGAATTGTCTTTTGATGTGTTCATTGTCTTTGCCATATCACCACCCCCCTCAAAGAATGTAAGCTCTAAGAGAGCAGAAACCTTGTTCACCATTTATATCTCCAGTTATCAGAGCAGAGTCGGGCACTTAGGAGGCACCCAATCAATATTTGTTGGATGAATGGAAAGCCTGGGAAGTAACAGGAATAGATTTTTCATGGGAAGTGGATCACCGGCTATTCTCTAAAAAGTGGATTGGAAGGGTAGAGTGGAAGCAAGACGAATTAGGATGCTAATTTACTGCTGCGGGGGAGACATAACAGTAGTTTGGACAATCTTGCTTGGATTTAAGGATAATGATAACAAACACGAATATGTATATCATACTTACTATGTGCCAGGCAATGTTCAAAGCACTTGATTAAAGTTTAATTTAATTTAATTTATTTTTAAGTAGGCTAGAATCGAGGCTTGAACTCACAACCCTGAGATCAAGACCTGAGCTGAGATCAAGAGAAGGACGCTTAACTGACTGAGCCACCCCAGCGCCCCCCTAAGCACTTTTAAAATATTAATTCCTCACAACAGCCCAATGAGCTAGTTACGCTTTGGTAACATTCGCCCTATTTTACAGATGAAATTAAGGCACAGAAGTTCACACAGTTTACTAGGTGGGTGGGCTGGGATCAGAGTACACAAAATCTGACTTCAGAATTCAGACTGCTCTTGGCTACTATGCCATACTGCCCTTCACACCTGCAACTTGTATTTTCTCGAAGCTTTTGCTCAAGCTCTCCCTCTTCTTGGGGGTATTGGCTTCTGTTCTTCCCTATCGGGTATTGGCTACCTGTAAAAATTCAGCTCATTCACCCCTCTTCAGCCAAGAAGACTTCACTGATCACACTTATCCGTCCTGCTTTGGATCCCTTATAGCCCCCACCACGTGTTCTGTACATGATTCCTTAGAGCCTCTTACAGATGGCTACTCAGAACCCAGGAGATCTGAGCTGGAAGGGGCCTGGCAGTCATGCGGGAAAGGGCCAGAGAAGGTGATGACTTGCCCACGATCACAGCGCAAATTGGTAGTAGAGGCAGAGCCAGAGCAGTTTTTTCCCTAGGGCTAGTTTCTCTATCCATCTGCATCTGCGCTTTCTTCGCGGGTCACCTAGCCGTATCTCTCAAAGGGTAGTCGGAGATACACCTGCCTCAGAATCACGTGGAGCACACACTAAAAAAGCAGACTCTCTAAGGCAGACCCCAGGAAGATGCGCTTTAAAAAAGTTCGTTAGGAAATTCTCATACACTCCAAAGTGTGCAAGACGACATCCCCATAGACCAGCGCAGCACAGATCTCCAGAAAGTATTGCTCAATGCATTGGCTTTAAATTCCCACTGCATCATGGGAAGTGTAGTTTGGAACCTTCTCTGCCCCAGCCCTCAGGAGCGCTTTACGGAAGGCGCCGATTAAGTCCGGAAATGGCCGAAGGTTCCGTGGCGGGCCCTTTCCTGCCCGATTGCATTCTGGGAAAGGGCAGTTTCCGTTAGGTGCTGGAGGCTGAGGCGCGCGGCCGGCCGCAGCCCCACGTGAAGCGCTACGCGAGCATCGTTCGGCGGGGTCGCTCCCCGCTAGCCGCGGAGCGTCCCGGAAGCAGCGGGGAACCGGAAGTGGCCCGCGGGGGCGCAGGAACGAATCCCGGACTCCTGTGTGAGGCGCCTAGGAGCGCAGTGACGGCGCCATGTCCCTGATCTGCTCGAGTGAGTGTCGGCTGCGGCGGATCGCGGGTCGCAGGGGGCGGGAGCGCGGAGCTGGAGGAGCTGCGGGCCTCTGCGGCGCCGGGGTCGGGGCGGAGGCGAAAACAGGGCTCCTTGGGGGCAGGGCGGCGGCCTGTCAGCACGGGGGTCCTCCTCCTCGGTGTGGGGTGCACTTGCGCAGCGCTCCACAGTTTACATAACGCCTCCAGTTTATTATCGCAGACGTCACTGAAGCCAAGCACCTCGTTTACGCAGTGAACTGAGGCCTGGATGGGGGGGAGCTGGTGCAGGGAAACAGCTGTGATGTAGGAATCGGGCTTGTGCAGGATCTCCCCTCCGATCGGCTTTGTGATCTAGCGCAGCCTCTGGGCCTCAGTTTCCACATTTGCAAAAAGAGGCTGCATTGCACTGCATGACGTTCCACGTCCCGCTCGTGTAGTCAGGGATTCTGCAATTTGCAAAGGTCACACAGCGAGTTAGAGGCAGTGACAGGGCTGGAATCCAGGTCCCTGGCTCCCAGCCTCACCCTGTAGGACTAGCAAACACAGCGCACATTTAAAAAGCCTTTGGTTGACGCGTTGCTTCCATGTCGGTGATCTCATTTTATTCTCCTAAGAATTCTCCAAAGCAGAAAGGAAGATCGCAGATGAGGTTTTACAGATGAGGATGTATGGCTGGGGGAGACTGTGGCGGGGCTGGGCGGTGGAGGTAGTTTCTCCCACCCCAAATCCATGCTTTTTTCTCTTGCCTTCTACGGTCTTTCCTTTTGGTATTGTAATGCGGCCCGCGGATGTTTTCCATTCTGTGTCATCAGGTTACTAGAATATCCCTTTCTCAGTTTGTTTCCAACTTGTAAGCCCTATACTCTTCTCAGAACCGCTCCATGAATCCAAAAGGACAGAGGAAGGAAGAAAGGGAAATGAGGGCCAGAAAAAGGAATCTTTCATGGTGAAGAAATTAAAGTTTGCAAAATATTTTCACATTCATTGTTTTCTTTCAGTGTTGAGGAAGATTTTTTCCATATTCCCAGCACCGCCCTCCCTTTTATTTGATTGTGTTTAGATGTTTTTGTTAGATGTTTATTGGGCGCCTGCTGGGCATCTGCATTGTACTGGAAGTCAGACCAGGTATAATCCCTATCCTCAAGGGTGCATAGTCTACTGAGGCAGGGCTGTCCATGATACCTCTGTTGGGAGTTGTTGAGAGATGAGTTAATCTGTGGAAGGTGTTTACAGTCATACTTAGCACTTGATGAATGCCACCTAAGTATCTTTTTAATGTAACATTTGCACAGTTCTTTGTAATTTCTTTGTCTGATAATCCATCTGGATCCTGGACTGAGATTTGAGTGGTCATCTGTATTTCTCTGCCCTAGAGTATAGTGGGTATTTGGGCGTCTTTGTTCCAAACAGAGATGGGCCGGAATTATTGACTGCCCTGTAGGTACGTGGCACGCAGTAGTCCTGCAGTAATCGCTGGTTGTCTGCCTGTCAGGAGAATGGTGCAGAAGCTAGTTATGAAGCTGAAGAGCTGCTAGGGACACTACAAAACTAGTCTCATGTCGTGCTTTCTGTTAGTTGAATGTGAGGACGTGTGGTTTTGTTTTGTTGGGGCCAGTTGCCTGTGAGGCATCCCTTTGTCCCAGGGTCCCTTTCACCACTCCAAGCTCATTGCCTGCCTTTTCTCCACAGTCTCCAATGAAGTGCCAGAGCACCCATGCGTGTCCCCCGTCTCTAATCATGTTTACGAGCGGCGGCTCATTGAGAAGTATATTGCAGAGAATGGCACAGACCCCATCAACAACCAGCCTCTGTCTGAGGAGCAGCTCATCGACATCAAAGGTGCCTGGTGGCTGGCCTCCATCCAGGGCTGTTTCGTTCAGAGCTGGAGAGGCTGGGAAGTGCTGCCAGCGCCCTGGAGGAGGAGATGTTCTGTTAACGCAGGCTAAAGGGGAAAGAGGTGGGGGAGAGGAAGGCTCCCTGGGTTAGGGTTCTTCATACCCACTCTCCCTCTCTTGGCAGTTGCTCACCCAATCCGGCCCAAACCTCCCTCTGCTACCAGCATCCCAGCCATTCTGAAGGCCCTGCAGGATGAGTGGGTGAGTCCCTGCCAGAGAACCGATGTCTCTACTTGAAGAGAGGGGATCACTGCTCTAGGACTTGGGGTGGGAAGGATGGAGTTTTGTTTTGTTTGAGGGGCAGGATGATAGTGGAGGAGGAGCCTGGTTGTTGAGTTCACACAGATCTGGGTTCCTTGCTCACTTGCCATATGACCTTGGGCACATTGCTCATATGTGAGTCCTTATTTTCCTGGGGATAAGGATTTGTGCCAATCTCTCAGGGTTTGGGGAAGAATTAGAATAAGGTTAGAGTATAAATCTTGTGACATCAGGGCTATTTTTGTTTTTTAAGGATTTTATTTATTTGAGGTAGAACAAGAGAGCACACAAACAGGGGGAGCAGTAGGCAGAGGGAGGAGCTGGCTCCAGCTGAGCAGGGAGCCCAATGTGGGGCTCAATCCCAGGACTCAGGATATGACCTGAGTCGAAGGCCAATGCTTAATTGACTGAACCACTCAGGCGCCCGAGGGATTTGTTTTATTCATCAGCGTATCCCCAGTGCCAAGAGCCGCACCGTATATGGTAGGCCCTCTAAAAGACGAATGAGTTCATTCCAGATGAATCCATCTTGAGCGGCTGTCTTGCAGAGTACCTGACACAACGAGGGCAGTCGATAAATGGCAGCGGCAGTATTATTCTTCCCTTGTGGGGAGATGGCAGCATGACGTCAAGATTTGCCAGTAAATTAGAGGAGATGGGCGTGGGAGAGAGAGGGCTCCCGGTCCTCCGTGTGCCCAGTATTTGGTGTGGGCCAGCAGCTCCACAGTGGCTGCCAGCACATTCTGGGCCCCTCATGCACCGCTTGGGTTACTGATACTGGTCCAGGCTGGAGGAATACAGGGCAGTGTTCTCTTGATCAAGGGCTGACTTCTGCTGGGCGCCCCGTGCTCTCCCCCCGCTCCCCACCTCACAGTGCATTTCCCTTCCCCAGGATGCAGTCATGCTGCATAGCTTCACTCTGCGCCAGCAGCTGCAGACAACCCGCCAAGAACTGTCCCACGCTCTGTACCAGCACGATGCCGCCTGCCGTGTCATTGCCCGTCTCACCAAGGAAGTCACAGCTGCTCGAGAAGGTGCAGCCTCTGCCCTGCCATCCCCTACTCTGGGCTGGTCCTGCTTTGTGACACCCCATTTCTTACATATTCTCTCTATTCTCTCTCAGCTCTGGCCACCCTGAAGCCACAGGCCGGTCTCATCGTGCCGCAGGCCGTGCCAAGCTCACAGCCGAGTGTTGCGGTGAGTGGACCGCCCCCTCTCACCCCCTCATCAGCAGCCCGTGTGTGGTGTCACTTGTGGCTCTCCTGCAAGGGTCTTTGGCTTTCTGTGCTTCCCTTACCTTTAAGCTTCTTGTCTTTAGGGTGCAGGTGAGCCGATGGATTTGGGCGAGCTGGTGGGAATGACCCCTGAGATTATCCAGAAGGTAAGTTGTGGGAAGTCACTTGGTGGGAATGCTCACGGGCCCTCACTTCTCGCCCTCTATCTTGAGTCTGGTGTAAATAGAAATCCCAGCCCAGCCACGTGGGACTCAAGCAGAGGGGAGCAGAGCACAGACTCGGGCGCGCTGCCCGCGTTCATGCTTTCTTATCACCTCTGAGAAGCTCTGTGACCTTGGGTTGCCTTAACCAAATCTGTATCTCATTTTCCTTGTTTCTAAACCAAAAGTAACAGTGTCTAGTTATAGACTTGTGAGAACTTAAAAGATTGTAATTACTGGTAAGTGTGACTTGTAGCTCTTACTGTTATGGGGGTTCTTTGCAGATTGGAAAACACTTTGTTACATGTTCTCATGTGTTTTCTCTGAGGGAGACTGAATGGGAATTACCATTTTTAGTTTGCAGATAAAGAACCAGAGACTTAAGATTCAAAGGCAGAGCTCCCAAGCAGTAGGGCAGGCCAGATTCCAGGGCCAGTGCCCTGTTGTAGTCACAGAGCTCGCCTTTCGTGAGCATTGATCGTTTGTGTCTTGTCTGTGCTCACCGTGCATTTCCACTCTCTTGATGGTGTGGACCTGGTCTGGGAGCTCTGCAGAGCTGGTTCAGGTGCTCACTCTGCCATTTGTCACTGCTGAGGCCTTGGGGAAGTGACCTCACTCCTCTGAGGCTCAGTGTCCTCCTTTATGAAGTAAGATCAGCAGCACCCCCTCGTCAGGTTGGGGTGAGAGTAAGAAGAGGGAATGCGTGTAAGCCCTTAGTACAGAACCTGCAGGTCCTGAGTCCAGGTGATGCTTGGAGATGTGACCAGTGTCCAGCATGCCCTGTGCTGGCAAAATCACTTGCCTCATGTTGTAACTATTCCTCTCTGTCGCCCAGCTTCAAGACAAGGCCACTGTGCTTACCACGGAGCGTAAGAAGGTGAGTCTTCCCAGAGCCAGGGGAGCCAGGGGAGAGCTGGCCAGTGGAGGTGGCTGCTGCTTTCAGGGAAAGGGGGAGCGGTCGCTGCATCCTGCACTCACTGCTGCTCTTGTTGGGGGACTTCTGCTCAGAGAGGGAAGACAGTTCCGGAGGAGCTGGTGAAGCCAGAGGAGCTGAGCAAATACCGGCAGGTGGCATCCCACGTGGTAAGTGGCTAGGTCCCCGCTAACTGGGAGGCAGGGTGCCCCCGTGGTGTCTGGGCCGGTGTCTGGGCTGTGCAGCCAGCCTAGAGAGCTGCGCGAGGGCCCATTTCTTGCCCCAGTGCTGGCTTTCCTAGTAATGCCACGAGGGCAGCACTGTGTCCAGGCCGAAGGCCAAGTACAGCAGATGAGGAACAGCAGTCGCTCTTGTTCCCTGGGGCTGGGGCAGAACGGGGGAGTTGTGTGGCTTTATGGCCGGTCTGGATCTGGCCACGGCTGGGTGTGATGTCGTGCCCTCCGCTCAGGGCTTGCACAGTGCCAGCATTCCTGGGATCCTCGCCCTGGACCTCTGCCCTGCCGACACCAACAAGATTCTTACTGGTGAGAGCTGGCGGGGCCCGGCAGGCCAAGGTGGGGAGGGTGGTGGGCAAGGTGCATGCTCCTGCCTCTGCCTGGCCTGGGGACAAAAGTACCTTCTTTGGCAGAGGACCCAGGTGGGTATGACTCATTTTTGGATCTCATCTGGGTTCTTTCTAGGTGGAGCAGATAAAAATGTTGTTGTCTTCGATAAGAGTTCTGAGCAAATCTTGGCCACCCTCAAAGGCCATACCAAGAAAGTCACCAGTGTGGTGTTTCATCCTTCCCAGGTAAAGGGTTCTACCAGTCACCCTGGGTGCCCCTTTCCTGAGCAGTGGTTGCTGTTGCTGTGGTTTAGGTCGCAGCCCAGTTATCCAGTGCTCTGGAAGTGAGTCGGGCCTGAGGAAGAGTGCTGAGCCTTCAGAGTGGGCACTAGGCCTTTGTGTGCAGTCATGGGGTTGCCCTGTACTCTGTAGAACCTCAGAGCAGTGGCCGTCAGACCAGGGGAAGAGAGGAAACGAAGAGTTTGAGTAAACCTGCTCGAGGACATATTATGTTAGAAAAAAGAAAAACTCCGCATTATCTGTAATACAAACTGGAAAACAAAGCTCAGCAAAATCTTGACTTAGCATTTCTGGGAAGGACAGGTTTGTCCACATTCCCATGGTCCTACGGGGGTGGGGTTGGGGTGGGGGCTTGCTGTTGACTACTGAAAGTGTTGTGGGCTAAAATAAGTGAGGTGCTGGCGTAGAGAGCAAACAGCTCATTAGACCAGATTAGTGACTTTTTTTTTTTTTTTTAAGATTTTTATTTATTTATTTGAAGAGAAATCAATCACAAGTAGGCAGAGAGGCAGGCAGAGAGAGAGGAAGAAGTAGGCTCCCCACTGAGCAGAGAGCCCGATGCAGGTCCAAATCCCAGGACCCTGAGATCGTGACCTGAGTCGAAGGCAGAGGTTTTAACCCACTGAGCTACCCAGGCGCCCCAGATTACTAACCTTAAAGGATTTGAGTCTTAAGGTGTGGGGGTCTGGATAGTTTGGGTCCAAGACTGTAGGAGCGTGGCTGAATCTGTGCTTCCCACTCAGCCTTTCCCTGTTCTTTAAGGAAATTAGATGAGTAGCATGAATTTTTCATGAAACTAAATGTATTTGTTTATTTATTTTTTGCTTATGCTCTTTAAGTTTTTTTTGTTTAAGTAATCTCTGAGTCCTATGTGGGGCTCGAACTCCTGACCCTGAGACAAGGGTCACATGCTCCCCCGACTAAGCCAGCCAGGCACCCCAAAACTAAATGCATTTCAGATGGAAAACATTCCGTTTTTGCTACTGGGTGCTAGTATGTTATTTCTCTTGTGAAATTACATTGACGAAATAGGGTAGTTGGTTGTATCTTAATGTCCTATCCCAGATAATTGGTGGCTGACACCATGAAGTTCTCTCTGCCCCAAATTTTTCTGAGGATTAACTTGCCCTTGCAGAGCTGAAGTGTGGGAGGTCCTGGAACATGGAACATGTCCTTGCAACCCCTCCCAGACCCAGTGTTGCTGAGACCCGTGCTATCCCTGCCAGTAGCCATTAGCTACATGTGGCCATTTAAAGTAAAATAAACTAAAATTAAAAAACTTGTTCCTCAATGGCACTAGAGGCGTTGCTCTCTCTGGTCCTAGAAATAGGGCGTGGGAAATTGCTCTCTGGTATAGCTGTCCTTCACACTAGGTAGGCTTCCTCATCTAGGCGGGTGCTGTTTGATTCACCATTTTAAATAGCATTTACAGTTGGCTCTGTTAGGCATCACTGGGTGGCTGGATGGGTCTAGGCAGGACCGGGCTGAAAGAGTAACAGTTGTTGGGGTTATGGCTGTCCCCAGCCCCCTTTTGTAAGATTGTTATGATCCACCTTCTGCTTTCCTTTCAGGAGCTGGTGTTTTCCGCCTCTCCAGATGCTACTATCAGGATTTGGTCGGTCCCGAATGCCTCTTGTGTGCAGGTTGTTCGGGCCCATGAGAGCGCTGTGACAGGCCTCAGCCTTCATGCCACTGGGGACTATCTCCTGAGCTCCTCTGATGACCAGGTGTGGCCCCAGCCTAGATACTACAGAGGCCGGCTGGTTTTTGATCTTGAACATCCTGGGAGGAGGGAGCATCTTACCAACACCAGCTGGTTTCCCAGAACCCCAGAGGAGAATGTTCTGCCCGGAGGGGCTAGCTTTGCTAGGGTTTGCCGAACAAGAGTCCCTGCCTTCCTGAAGGGTACCCACTTTCTTACTGGCTTCCCTGTGTCTTTTTTTAGTACTGGGCCTTCTCTGACATCCAGACAGGGCGTGTGCTCACCAAGGTGACAGATGAGACCTCTGGCTGCTGTAAGTTGCTTCAGAGGCGCTGGCCTCTTTCTTTTGCTGCTTATCATTTAGTTTCATGTTTTATTTAGTCATTTACTCATTTCTTCTTACAATACATTTACCACCAGCACCTGCCGGGTGCCAGGCATTGTGCTCTAGGCACAGTGAGCCTGCGAAGAGCAAGGAAGCTTGCTCTGTGCTTGTCTGTCCTATGGGCTCTGACCACAGCTCTGTCTCCCTCTCCCACAGCTCTCACCTGTGCACAGTTCCACCCCGATGGACTCATTTTTGGGACAGGCACCATGGATTCGCAGATCAAGATCTGGGACTTGAAGGTAGGACCTGCAGCTTCCATCTAAGGCCCAGGTTCTGAGCTCCAGATTACGCAGTGTGATTAACTGCTGATGGCTCCTGGCCCTGGGGGTGTCCCAGAGATAGAGAGACCGTGGCCGTGTGTGTGTGTGTATGTGAGAGATGTGATAGGTGTGGTCCAGGGTTCCTGGGCTGGGCCATCTGCTTCTGCCGTTCTTGCTAGTGGTCCTTCCCTGAAGGATGGAGGAGGACAGCTGAGAGGTAGGCATTTGGTGAACTCCATCTTCTCCCTCTCATGACCAGTGGGTGATGTTGTGCTACCCATCCTCCAATCGTAGGAGCGCACCAACGTGGCCAACTTCCCCGGCCACTCGGGCCCCATCACCAGCATTGCCTTCTCAGAGAATGGCTACTACCTGGCCACGGCGGCCGATGATTCCTCCGTGAAGCTCTGGGATCTGCGCAAGCTTAAAAACTTCAAGACACTGCAGCTGGATAACAACTTTGAGGTGTGCCCCTCTCCCTCCCCTGCTCTGTCAGTTGCGGCTCCTCAGTTGTTGGTTATTCACCAAATTATTCTAACTTCTCTTTATCCCTGACTGCCCCATAGTTTCTCTTCTCGTGTGACCTCTGTCCTGGTTCTGGCAGGTGAAGTCATTGATCTTTGACCAGAGCGGTACCTACCTGGCCCTTGGGGGCACGGATGTCCAGATCTACATCTGCAAGCAGTGGACAGAGATTCTCCATTTCACAGGTAGGGTCTGACCCCTGGGACCCCAAGGCTCCTGGGCGCCCTGGCCCAGAACGAGGAGGGCAGATAACCACCGGGCTGGGCATTTCTGGGGGTGGGTGTGAATTTGCCTGGGCAGCTTTTCATCACTACCTGAGACAATAGAATTGAGCGGCTAGGAAAATGAACTCAGGAGTCAGACTGCTGGGCTTTAAGTGCCAGCTCTACCACTTCAAGTCCGCTTCAAGCTGTGTGACTTTGGCCGAGTTGCCTAGTCTCTCTGGGGAATGCTAACGGTGTGTACTCCAGCAGGTGGTCGTGAGGTTTAGGTGAGTTGGTATGTGTGTGAAGCCATCTGTTTACGTGTGTACACATCCACAGAAACAGAGGAGGTGGCTGTGTATATAATGTGCGTGTGTGTACACGCACGTATGTACATGGAACGGCATCCGGCGCATTGTAAGGATTTGCCATTGCTCGTCGTTGCCTCTGTCTGCTGTGGGATGGAGGCGTGACCGAGACCCAGGCCTTGCGCTAATGGAATTTCCAGTCAGCTTGGGAAGGCAGATGTGGAACAAGTTCACGATCACTTGATTGCAGTTGTGAATGTTGGAGAAGAAAAGTGGAAAGTGTGGGCACAGTGGATAATGGGGCCGCTACCCTCTCTAATAGTTGTGTGCTGGCTGCATGACTCACTCTCTGAGAGCTATAGCTTCTTCCTTTTTTAAAACGGTCGCGTTGGCACTGCTTCGCACACTGTGCCGGCTGGGAGCTCAGAAGCGGCACACGCGGTGACAGCGCCTGCTGTGTGCTGGGGAGCTGAGCGAGTGGCAGCTGCTTGCTGCCTTCGTAGGTGACCTACTCCTCGTCGGCAGGTTGTGGGTGGGCCCCAGGACATTCTCCTGCCCCCCACATTCTGCTGGGCTCTGGGGTTTTGGAGCTGAGTGGGATAGAGTAGCAGGCTGGAAGCGCAGCCTGGGCTCTGTAGTCGGGGCTCCGGGTGTTACCCTTAAACCTAGGAGGACTTTGCTGCTCATGAACTACCCGAATCCGGGGCGGGGTGTCACCCAGCCCTTCCTGGCCTTGGCCTGGCCCTGCCCTGTGTTGGGTCCCAGGTTTCCTAAGTGGGAAACCCCTGAACTAGAACATGCTAGTGGACTGACCCAGTGATAAGGAGTTAGAACTAACTACAAAGTGTAAACATACACCAGCCAGCTGAGCAGTGAGGTTTCAAACCCAGTGAAAGGTCAGCTAAATTTGTAAAACCAAAGTTGTGAGAAGGGGAAGAACGAGACTGTCATGCCCTCTTCCAGCTCTCAGTCACTTCTAGCACTTGAACTGAGCAGAATTGCAGTTGCCCCAAAAGCCCAGGTGGGGCACTGACGTTCCCTCCGGCCGCAAGCGCCTGCAGTTCGCCCCACCTTCAAGTAAGGCTCTGGAGACGGGGTGGTCTGCAGGCCAGAGTAGCACCCTGCCCTCAGGAGTGTAGAGGCAAGTGGGGAAAGAGGATTTGAGCACTGACCCGGGCAGCGCTGGATGGATTTAGGAGTGTGTCCTCAGGGTCAGTGCTCAGCCCCCAGTGGGAGAAGCCTCACCATCACCTCTTATCTCTCTCCTCAGAGCATAGCGGCCTGACCACCGGGGTGGCCTTTGGGCACCACGCCAAGTTCATCGCTTCAACCGGCATGGACAGGAGCCTCAAGTTCTACAGTCTGTAGGCCCTGGCCCTTCGCATTTGGGAACTGGGTCTCATCTCAGTAGAGGGGTAGAATTAGGG
>PITA01026883.1:0-21897 GCA_004023965.1 Spilogale gracilis
CGGGAGCTCAGCCAGGAAGGGACAGACTGGAGGGGAGCAGTAGGAACCCCACACCGGGCACAGAAAGGCCATGAGGTTCCCTGACACAAAGGCAGGGCGCAGGCTGTGCGTCAGGTGGCCTCAGCTCATTGCTTCAGAATGACCTTGGGCAAGTCACCTGCCTTCCGCCAGCCTCCGGGGGCCCCTCAGTGACACAGGAAGATCATGGCCACCCCACGGGGCTGGAGGGATGAATAGCATGATATATGTGAAGTAGGAGCCAGGCCCAAGGGAGGTCTTGACAAATGGGAGGAGGAAAGGGAGAGGCTCCTGGGCCAGCCTGGTGCACATAGTTGGCGCTGCAGAATGCCCCGCTCACACCCTCCCCAACTCGCAGCCCAGCTGAAGGCTCCAGAAGGCTGGGTGTCCGGCGTTCAGCCGCCTGCTGGAACACGGGGCGCGCCGGGCCCTGTGGGGATGGACCCGAGGACCAGGGAGGCCATCAGTGATTGACAGTCACCCTCGGACAGGCTCCTCTGTGCCTCGGATCCTAATGGCCTGTGGGGGTCATGCAGCGCAAGACCGGAAGCAGAGGAGAAGGGGTGGGTGGGGGAGGGAACACAGTCCACGTGTGGCAGGTACAGTCTCCTGACTCCCTGCTGTCACCCACGGGAACACAACACTGGCTGGCCTTCCTGGTGCTTCCCCATGCCCAACAGGGCACCGGGGGGCAATGTCTCTGCCCCACATCCCAACCCATGCAGGCTTCTGGGACCCCACAGTCCAGACCCCATTTCCCACTTCTGGGCACCCCTGGCCTTGGCGTGCCTCCACGCTTGGCTTCAACAGGGGCAAGCCTTATCCTCCAGGGCGACACCAGGGGGGTGGGGAAAGGGAGGGCTGCAGGTGACCCTGAGTGTCCTTGGACAGGCCCCTCAGGTCAGAGGCTCCGGTTGCTCAACTGCAAAGCGGATGTCATCCCTGCTCTTTGAAGCGTGGCTTTTCATCCCCCACAAACGCTGCCTGAGCACATGCACGTGAGGTGTCATGAACAAAACACAGGCCTGGCGCTTGTCCTCACTGCGGCGAGAGGTCAGAAGGACCCTAATTCAGGGCCCAGCATGAGAAGGGGGAAGAGAAAGTCACTCAACCAAAGGGAGGAGCCCATGGACCCAAGCTGATCAGCCCCAGCCGGGGACCTGGGCAACTGCTGTGTGACTGTGGGCAGGTCACCCACCTCTCTGAGCTCCAGTCTCCTTGTGTGCACTGCAGGGATAAGTGATTCCTGCCCTGGGTGTCAGACGACATGACAGATGGCCTCGTGGAAGCATCCAGAGCTGTAACGAGGCAGGGTGCCGGATCCCTGCAGGGAAGGTGACCTCGGGGAGGTAGCCCTCCTCACCCTGGTCGTCTCCCTGCCTGGCTCCTGGCAGGAGGAGCAGGGCCCAAAGTCACACTGAGGGCAGGAGGCTGGGGCTCCAGTCCTCCCTGTCCGCCCCCAGGCAGAGAGGCTGTCTCTGGCGGCCCAGGGCTGTGCAGTGTCAGGTTATATTTAGCCTGGTGGCGGCGACAGGAAGATGCAGCAGGAGCTGCTTCTGGCCAGGGGCCACCGTGTCGCTAACACCGCTCTCATGGGCAGCTGGGGGCCTAGGGAAGGCCAGGGACATTGCAGGCCTGGGGGAAGCAGGGAAGCCTGAGAGGCCAGTGTGTGTGTGTGTGTGTGTGTGTGTGTGTGTGTGTGTGTGTGTGTGTGACAGAGAGTCCTGTGCGCCCCCCCTCTAAGAGCTGAGCAACACAGAATGCCCACTGAAGGGCAAGGGTTGGGCAGCCATGATGCAGGCCCCCTCCGCCAGCCCTTCCAGCCTAAAATCTTCCCAGGGATTTACAGTGTCTGTCATAGAGAAGGCCTCAGGGGCCTCTGTGTGGTGGTCCAGACCATCCCTGTCCCCCCCACAAACCCATTGCATGTGACTGCCTGTGCCACCTCTCCCCAGGGACACTGGAACAGCCTCAAGAGAAGAGTCCCTTCTAGACAAGTTCCGGGTCCCAGCCCCATCGACCTCCTGGGACACAGCCACAGGTCTATAAACTGGGAGCCATGACCTTGCCCTGCCCCCAGAAGCCTCGGGAAGGTGAAATACCACCACGTTCACGTGAGGAAAGCTGCTCTCCAGTTTGGTCCTCTGTTCTCCTTCCCTTCCTCCAAGGTTACCTTCCCCCTGCTACTTCCTGGAGTCTGGCCCTCCACCCCCACCCCCACCAGAATCCTCCAGAATCCCCCTGATCCCAACCACCTCAGACCTTTCAGCTCACCCTCCCATCCCTGCTGGGGCCCACGTGCTGCCTCAGAGCCCCTGGCACTCCCACTCCGTAGAGCCCCCCAGCCCTCTCCCTCCACCTCCCACCATCCCCCTGGGACCCACAGGACTCACCTCTACAAAGATGTTACAGACTGCTCCATCTGGCCCCCATGATGTTTCTCTTTGAGAATTTCTAAAACTATATCCCTAATTTAGGAGATAATTGTATAGTGGCTTCCGGGCTGAGCTTTCTACTTCCCAGCACCCCCATCCAGATGGAGCCATGAGGCCAGAGCGGGCTGGCTTCACAGGAGGCAGGGGGAATCAACTGTCCAAGGACCGCTCCTCAGGGCCGTGACCTGCGCTGAGGTGGGTGTGGACAGGGCGCTCCCCCCACCCTGCCAGCCCCCTTTCAGACCCAGGGAGACTGACTGGTTTTCACAACAGAACTTGCCCATTTCAAACCCGTCCTAGTCTGGACAGTGGTTGGAACTATAGTGACAATCAAGGTGTCTTTTGTGGAATCGCTACTAGATCTTATCAAGAAAATGGAGAGGCGCCTGGGGGGCTCAGTCAGTTAAGCGTCTGCCTTCAGCTCAGGTCGTGATCTCAGGGTCCTGAGACGGAGCCCCATGTGGGGCTCCCTGTTCAGCACGGCGCCTGCTTCTCCCACTCCCTCTGCCCCTTTCCCCTGCTCCTGCTCTCTTTCTAGCTCGCTCTCGCTCTCTCAAATAAATAAAATCTTTAAAAACAACAGAATGGAACATGAAGACTGGTGGCCCAGTAACCACAACAGGGGGCCAGAGCAGGAACCCCAAAGGCGCGGTGTTTCTGGACCTCTTACCAGCACTCTTCACTGTGTCTCCCACACAGTGGGGCAGCAAGGGCACACGGCTGAGGTCCAACAGGAAACAACTTGGGGTTCCTGCCCGCCTCCAGGGCTCTGCGTGGCTCTAGAACTCTGTACGAACCTTGGCTCCCAGCATACCCCAGAGAGCCAGGGGGAGCCTTGAGAACATCCATCCCGATTCCAGCTCTCCAGTCGGTCACCCAGGCAGCCACCGCTTCTCAGTCATCACCCAGAGAGCTCTAAGCCCTCCAGGACTCACCCAGTTCCCAGGACGCTGGGATGCTCCGCAGAGCAAACGCAAGTGCTCCTGGAACACCCTGAGAAGTCAGATGCAGCGTTCCCCCAGCAAAACATGTGGCAATGACCCAGATACAGACAGAGAAAACCAGCATTATCTGCAAATGATAGGATCATCTCCCCAGAGGACCAACAAAATCAACAGAGGAACAATTAGAACAAATAAGAGAGCTCAGTGAGGCTGCCGGACTCGAGGTCGGCCATCAAACGAGCAGTATTTCTCCGAACCACCAGCACAAAGCGATTAGAATAGGTAGTCAAAAATAAAGTGTCTTTCATAATAGCAACAAAAACTGTCAAGTAACCAGAAATGACCAAGAACACAGAAAGCCTCAGTGCGGGGGCTGCGGGGGGGAGGACTTTAGACTAATAAAGGGTACAGAAACGATCAGATACATGGAGAGACAGTTCAGGCTCTTGGACAGGGCAATGCTATATAGATGTCAATTCTCCCCCAAATTAATCTGTAAAAGTAACCCAATTCCAGTCAAGATTCTAGTGGGGGTTTTCTTTCTAGGAACTCGAGAAACTTTCTCTAAAGTTCATAAAGAAGAGAGGTCTGCAAATACCTACGTCAATATTTAAAAAGAAGAAGAAAGAGGGAAGATTTGCCTTTTAGATTAAGACATACTAAATGCCAGGGCGCCTGGGTGGCTTAGTGGGTTAAAGCCTCTGCCTTCGGCTCAGGTCATGATCTCAGGCTCCTGGGATCGAGGCCCACATCGGGCTCTCTGCTCGGCAGGGAGCCTGCTTCCTCCTCTCTCTGCCTGCCTCTCTGCCTACTTGTGATCTCTCTCTGTCAAATAAATAAATAAAATCTTTTTTTAAAAAAAGGCATACTAAATGCCATAGTTGTTGTTCTAGTGTGGTTTTGATGCAAGAACAGACAAATGTTTGGAATAGAACACAGAGCTCAAAGGCAGACCTATGGATAGATGGGCAAATAGCTTACAAGACAGGTGGCCCCACAAATCGTTGGAAAAGAACGAGCTGTTTACTAGGTGTATTGGGAAAACTGGCTCACTGTGCGGAAAAAAATACAACTTGATCCCTACTTGACACCGCAGACAGAGGGAGGCTCAGGATGGATGAAAGCCAACCGAGAAAGCTAAAACAAATTAATATAAGAAAATGGACCCCTCTGCAACCTCAGGAAGGTGAAATGTTTCTTAAACAAAACTTCCAAAGCCCAAACAAAACTAAAAATCAATTAATTTGTATTATTATGAAGTGTCTTGGTTGGATAAGTTTAACAGATGAATGAATGGGAGGAGATATTTGCAATATCTCAATTCAACAGGAATTAACATCTAGAACCCATGTACTGAATATTTAACTATAAGCGTTGGTATTTCTAGAATACAAAAGCAGCTCCTGCAGCTTCACCAGAAAAATGAGCAAGGTTGCAAGCAGGCAACTCCCAAGGACGTCAACACGGAAGGCAATCAAGCCTGCGATGCCGGGACTCACACAATATCAAAGGAATGCCAATTAAAGCAGCAAATTATCACTCTCACCTATCAGATTGGCAAAAATTAGAAAAGTGGATAACCCCAAGTGTGGCAGGGCTATGGAGGAGGAGCAGGAGTAGGACTCTGATGCTCTATTTAGGGAGGTGGTGATGGGGGCTGCCCTGCTGGTACCCAATCTGACAGTGCTTTGTTGAATTCAGCGTCCACATACCCCCACAATCCTGGGGATGCAGCAATGCCACCCCTGGGGATGCATCCCAACGACATCCTCCCAGGAGTCCAAAAGGAGCCACGGCTGAGGATGTTCACTGCAACATTATTTACAGATGGCTGCCCGGAGGGTGGGCAGGTAAACTGAGGTGGGAACACACCATCGAGGATGAAGCTACAGGGGCACCTGTGTCAGTTGAGCATCCGACTTCAGCTCAGGTCATGATCTCAGGGTCCTGGGATTGAGCCCTGAGCCCTGTGTGGGCTCCCTGTTCCCGGGGAGCCTGCTTCTCCCTCTCCTGCTGCCCCTCCCCCTGCTCGCTTTCTTCCTCAAATAAATAAATAAAATCTTAAGAAAAAAATAAAAAAACTATGAAGCCAAAGACTAGATGTCAAGTAACAACTGGATGGGCTTAAAGGCATACTCCCATGTAAGGCAAGTGGATACCAAAATATAATATATAGCACATATCATTTACATAAGCTAAACCTGTACATATCCAGACAAAACACACCTTTCGAAAGAACATGTGCAAACAACACATTCCCAGCAAGTACCTCTGAGTGGTTACCCAGGGGAAGGGTAATGGGACCGGGGATCTGGAGAAAAAGAAAAGTGAAACAAAAGAGAAAGAACAATAGAAACACAAACACGGCTTCAGTGATTTGAGGGAGAGGCAGGAGCTGGGGCCAGCAGAAGCCTGGGGAAGGACGGGAGAGGCAAGCAGGGGTCTCGAGCAGGAGGCAGGGCACAGAGAGGAGCACTGCAGGAGACACGGCTGCTGGCCAGGGTCTGGGGACACACGGCTGATGGCCAAGCAGGTGCAAATCTGGAACTAAGCCAGACACTATTCCAGGTCACTGACTCCCAGTATAACAGGGCTTCTGCAAGAGGCCACACTGCCCACTTCATCCATTCCATTCGTTCATTTCATTCATTCATTCAGCAAGTATGCGCCGAACTCCAGCAAGCACTAGACAGGAATACAACAGAGAACAAAACACGACTGCTCTCTGCCCCCGTGGAGCTTGTAATCTCGCGGGGGGACATCAGACACAGCCGCCTCATCCGGAACCTGAGTGAGGGAGAGTATGGGCCAAGGAGAAGACGATTCCTGGCCCTCAGGGCACTTCTAGTCCAGCAAACATGTGACCTAAATGGAGAGGGGACCGTTTGAGGCCAACCACAGTTCACGGTACGGAGATCTTCATGGGCCCCTACACTAAGGAGAGGAGGAGACGTGGGGAGACAACAGGTCATCCGGAGCCCCTTACGTTCTGGTCACCTGTCCCAGGTGTCCCACCATGCCCCCTCTTCGGGCCCTCCTGCCCAAGTCAGGGAGGGACGTTTCTCTTAAAGTCCCTCACGCTAAAGAACTGAGTTCCACATTCCTCCCTGCATACAAGGGAGGGTGAGGAGAGGGAACACGTCTTTTTCAAGAACAAGGCTCATTCTCCACCTAAAGCAAAGGTTCCCCTAAAGGAGGCATTTGGGGTACCGTGAGGCTTTCTTGGAACCTCTCAGGTCGCAGCGCCCCGGAAGCCACTTCTGGGTAGCAAAGAGGCTGAGTCTCGCCCTATCTCACCCCCCGATGCTGGCCCTCCTGATGCCCACAGCCCCCCTCCCCAGAGCCCAAGGCCACGGTCAAACTCTGCTCTCACTGCAGATGACGACGTTTTGCACAAATATTTACATAGCTCTTCCCTGGGGGCGACAGCAGACACAACATGGAGAAGCCGCCCTCCCAACACTGTCCAGACCCCAGGGCAGGCTAGGAGTGGTGGACATCCTCAGTCCTGGCAGACCGACTCAGCCCTGGGCTGAGCCCTAGTCCAGCTCAGGAACAACCGTTCCCGGGAGCACTTGGAGAGAAAGTGCTGGCTGGGGACAGCAGGGCCCCTCAGGCCCCTGTGCCCAGCTCCTGGCAACCATGCAGGGACAGAGAGGGAGGGGGCAGAGGCAATCACTGGCCCCATATCCAAGCCGCTCAGATCCTGAATGGGAAGGCCCAAGGTGCAGGGAGCCGCTCTGAGCCTTCCACCCCAGGAAGGGCGCTACCTGTGTCCACCCTCATTCCACCAAGGATCACTCTGGTCTGTTCCATCGCAAGGACACAGAACTCACGTGGGCACCCACCCGTCTGATCTGCCTAGGCACCCAATCTATCCAGGGGCTCCTTCACGGGCAACCCAACTGATGGGGGTCTGGGGCCTGAGGATCACAACCTGGCAGGGCAGAGGGTGTGAGTATCTGAGCTTGGGGAGGAGGGGTCGACCATGATGGAGTAGGGAGGAGTGTGGGAGTATCACAGTGAGGAGTCTGATTTCAGAGGACAGGGAGAAAACAGAGAAATGGTCTGGGCTATGTGGAGGGTCCCTGGTGCCCAAACTGTCAGCCCGCAAGCACCTGAGAAACTAAGGTCTGAGTCTGGGGACCACAGAGCAGTGAGTGTGGGGCCACCACTGGGGCTCTGGCTCCCCACAGGCACTAGGAACCCTGGGAGCAGGCGGGGGCCCCTGGTCTCTAGCCCTCCCCCAGCCCATAGCTCAGCTATTGCAGTGAGGGCCCTCTGACCCTGTTGCCACGGCAACCGGCCTGCAGCTGGAGTGGAGAAGCCGACACAGTCTTCTCTAGAGACACCCCCATCCCCACCCACGCATAGGCTCCTGGGGACATAGGGACATGGAGACCAAGCCAGAACATGCAGAGGTATGAGGAGCCAGAGAGAGATTTCCAGATACAGCCCGGAGGGGCAGAGGAAGAGAGGCAAGAAGGAAGGCTCAGAGGTGCTAAAGGGAGGGAAGAAGAGAGACAGGTGCAAGGAGAAGGAGATAAAGACCAGGGGGCATTAGTGGGTCGGAAGGCCAACGCTGGGAGAGGACGAGGAGCAGAGACCAGAAGCCCTGGCAGCAGGGGCTGAACTCAGTGGGAGGCGGGGCGCAGAGAGATGAAAACAAAGAGCTGAGAGAACAAAAGGGACGGAGAATAGGGCACCTCCCAGAGGCCAGGCAGATGAGGAGAGCAAGGGAAGAGGAGCCCTGATCCAGGGCACCCACAGCCCCCCCCTCCAGCCATGTAGAGACACAGGTGTGCAGCCGCAGCACCTGCCGCCAGGACCCAGCCCTGGGGCCCCGCAGGGGTGCAACCGCCTGCCAGGCCCGTGCTGCTGGCCCTATTCCCGGTCCACCTTACTCCTGGGCCTGACCTGATGTAAGGAGCACAGACACAGAGCCTGTGAGTCTCTCCCTCCGGTTGACATCCCCCGCCCAAGTCTGGCCTCCCCACCTCCCAGCAGTCCCAGCACCTAAATAATGGGGCTGTCTGGCTCCAGGCCCTGACACTGCACAGTGCTAGACTAGAGGCACCGACACAGCACAGCTGGCCACAGTGGCGCCCGCCAGCAAGAGGCCTCGCCTCCTCCCCAGCCACCCACCTCCCTGGGGCGGAAGCCCAGGGATCCACTCTCCTGTGGCTGGCCCAGGCAGAGGCCCCACGAACGAAGGTGTGAGCTCCCCTGCACGCACAGACAGAGCACAGCCCAAGCCCCAGGGATCGCCCAAGAAGCTAAGCATTTCAAGGCAGAGGGAAGAGAGGCAGAGGAAGCCTGCCTCCTAGACCTCAAGTGCCAGGACAAATGGGGGTCAAGCCCAGCCCATGGGCCAGCAGGAGAAACTAGGCGAGAACAGACAAGAGGGCAGGGGGAGATGACTTTCTGAGTGGCAGCCCCATTTGGAGGAGTAACTGGAGGGAGGAAACAATCTGAGCTTGGACAGGAGGCCTGGGTTCTAGTCCTGTTTTGTCCACTGATTAACTGGTAATTGGACCTCTGCTTCTCAGTTTCTCCATCTGTAACTCAAGTGGGCTGGATTAAGTGATCCTCGAGGTCACCGAGATCCCACGGTAGCATCTCTGCGGGAGGGGTCCCATGGCTATCTTTGTCCAAAAGAGCCCCCATCGGGCCCCAAACACTATGAGGAAGACAGAAGCACCCAGGACCCTGTTGCCAAGGAGCTGAGTGGGCACACTATCCTAGAAGTAGAAACAGGCTCAAGGTAGTACCCAAGTTCCCACATTACACTCTTTCCGGTGTTAGGCCTGAACCCAGGACTTAGGAACCTGTATTCTTCTCATCACACCCATGGTTAGCAGACTTCCAAAATAAAATTGTACATAAAGTAACATGCAGTAGATAGATCTGCCTGTCACTATTTGGGGTTATTTCTAATAGGTGACAGCAGAGCGAGAACGGGAAGGGCTCCACTCGGACAGACGTGGTTCCATCCCTAGCTCTGCCACTTTCTAATGGCATAACTTCGGCGAAGTTTCTTAATTTCCCTGAAGTTCAGTTTCCTCACCCATAAAGTGGAGATAAAAATAGTACCAACTTCCCAGAGTTGTTGTGAAGATCCCACGAGATGATGTGAGTGAAACATTTAGCCGGGTGTCCAGTACTTGGGAGCCACCCACCCCGGCTAGCTAGCACCGGAAGGCCCCGCAGATATAAAAACAGATCCGCTCTGATTACGGTTCTGGGGAGACGGCAGTGAAAAAAGCAGACAGAAGGCCCTGCCCTCAGAGTTTGCGTCTAGTCTCCCGGGCCCCAGCCTCCCAGCCAGAACGCCGATTTTCTATAAGCAGGGCCCTAGGGATAGTGCCCCTTCTAATGCTGTCCTGGAAGTCACAGGCTGTGCAGGCCTGCAAAAACAGGGCGGTGCCAGGCGACCCTGAGTACATAGGGTATAATCCAAGGACAGGTGCATATGGCTGGCACGGCTGGCTCACGCTGCCTGCCCCCAGAAGGCAGAGAGGGCCCTGTATGGCAGGTAAGTTCCCTTCCCGAGGCAATCTTACCTGGCTAGTTCACTGCTCTATCTACAAGACCCTCTGGCTGCACCGGCCCACAGGGGGGAGTGCTCAGGCAGTAAGTGCTCGTCAGATACACACTAGTGGGTAGCAGTTTGGGCACCCTTGGCCAGTCCAGTTGGCACCTCCGCAGCCGTGGGATACCTGCAAGGCTCCCAAAGACTTTTCACTGCCCGTCTTGAACAGAGCCCACCCCACCCAAGGCAGGCACAGTGCGGGGAGCAGCCCCGCCCAGAGCGCTGTTTATCCGCTGGGCTGGGAGGCGGTGGCTGAGCAGAGACACCTGGTGCGGGAGGGGTGGTGGGCGGGCACTCATTGGATGAGACAAGGGAACTGAGGTTGTGGGGAGAGGCACACACCTTCCGTCAGGCGTCAGGCGCTGTTTAAGAAGAGAGAGGGTCAGGAGAAGGACAGCAGAGGGCCAGCCAGAGTCCTGCATGCCCCCCTCCCCGCTTGCCTCGCCCTCAGGGACATCTCCCAGACCGATCACCTGGCAGGAGGTGAGCGCCCACCCGCCAACATGACCGTGTAGCCTGACTGCGTCCACGCACCTGCCATCCCAGCCCCGTCAAGCTCCAGCCCCCCTAGCTCAACCTGCTCACGTTTATCTAGGGAGAAAGAGACTAAAGGCGCGAGACCCACAGCCAAACAGACCCTTGGCTACCTCCCAAAATCATCGCGCCAGGGTGCGTGAGGTGAGGAGACCAACACCGTCCTGCAGCCCCGTGCTCAGTCCGCGCTCGCCACCTGACCTACAGAAGTGGCCCCCGTTGGGTTCCCCCCCATCCTCGGGCCTGCTGGATCCCGCTGTCCCCGCCCCCGCCCCAAGCCCCGCCCCTCGTGGCGACCCCGCCCCCTCGCCGCGGCCCCGCCCCCGCCTACCATCCTTCCGGTAGAAGGCGATCTCCACTTTGCGCTCCTCCGCGCCCAGCAGGGCCTGCGCGATCTGCGCGGCCGCGCGGCGCTGCGTGCGCGGCCCGTGCAGGAAGTCGCAGGTGCAGGGCCGCTGCATCACCTCGGCCCGCGAGTAGCCGCACAGCTCGCAGAAGCCGTCGTTGCAGTAGATGACGGCGCAGTTCTCCACCCGAGCGTTGGCGATGATGAACTTGCGGCCTGGGGGGCGGGGATGAGCAGGCACGTGAGCAGGGACCCCTGCCTCGGGGGCTCCTAGCCCTTTCCCCACATTCTCTTGTCACACACAGCCACCCGCCCGGGGACTCCCCGCCCCAGGGAGCACAGCGGGGACTGGGGTCCCCAGCAGGGGGCAAACTCAGCTGTGCCCCCGACACAGGTGCCTCGGCCGAAACTCGGCCCGGCCGGGCGACGCGCCCCCTCCCCTGCCTGGCCCGCGGGCTGGCTGCGTGGCTTCCCCCGGGCAACTTGCCAGCGGCCCCCCGCCCCCTCCGCGCCCGGGGCCGAGGCCAGCCTGGGCGGGTGTCAGCAACGCGTGTCAGCAGCCTCCGCGGAGGGATAAACACTGGGCCTGGAGAGGGAGCCTGGGAAGGGCCAGAGATGGCGGCTAGCCTTCGCTTTGCATCAGGTCCTCCGGCTTCTCTTCCTGACCCCTACTCTCTAGACATGGAAGGAAGGAGGGCTCCCTGGTCACTCCTTACCCCAGGGGATCCTTAGGAAATCACACCCCCAAGTATTTGCGGACCCAGCAAGTCAGTACTTCCCGGGACTTACGAGTCCCTCCAAAGGCACTCAGGGGCTGGAGAGTGGGCTCTCTAAAGGGGAGGAGGCAAGTACTGCGTGAGGACCTATGATGCTTTTTCTCATTTAATACTCGGACAACCCCATACGGTACTCATCATTATCTTTGTTTCTTAGACGAAGAAACTGAGGCTCAAAAGAAGTTCAGAGCCATGCCCACATCTTGCAGCTTGTAAAAGAGCCAGCTTTTGAAGCTAGGTCCAGCAGGAGAAGAGATACACTGAGGGTCACAGGGAGAAACCCAAGGTCATAGGGAGCAAGAAAAGGGACCCACAGCTCCAGCTCCACTACCTGGAAATATGGGGGCCAGGGATGGACCTGAGACACTGTCCCACTTGTAAGACAGGTCCAGGAAAGGGACCTGCCCAGGAGGAGGCCCCATCAAGGAGAGGGGCCCTGATAGACCCCTTTCAGCTAGGCGTGGCTCCCCCCTACACACACCTGCCCCGAGAGCCAGACTGCAGGTGAGCAGCAGACAGGCAGCAGACCCAGCTGGTGCCGGGGAAGATGCTCTGGGATAAGAGCTTTTTATAAATACAGAAGTTTCCGGCCACTTTGGCCTTTAATACTGGGGCTTTGGGTGGCAGCTGGAACTCTGCCCGCTCCCTTTCCAGTGGACACAGCCCTCAGGCTGCAGCCCTGGGCAGTCCCGTGGGCAAGGGTTGCGCAGCAGCAACCCTCCCCCCCCCACCCGGGAGGCTGCTTTCCTAAGCCCTCCCTTACCCTGGCTCCAGGAAGTTACTCTTTGTACTTGGGTCATCTTTAGGTCAGTTCACCAGGCCCCCAGAACTCCTAGACAGCCAACAACCTCAGGAAACGGGGTTCCCTGCCCCATGAAAAGACCCTTGACCTGGCCTCCAACTCCACCGGAGCCCAGGGCAGTCCAGGCCGCCAGACACACGCCAGCTTTGGAGATGAGAAACCGGCTCCCAGGCCCAGAGAAAGAAGAGTGAGTTTCTTCGAAGGCAGGCCCTACCCCCACCCCTTCCGTGAGCTCCTAGAATACCACCGCAGAAGGGCTCTGAATGCCTCCTTCGGCCACCCCCTCCTTTTCAGATGTGGAAACTGAGATTCAGACTAGGAAGAGAGTCACTCAAGGTCATATGGCAGTCAGTGGCAAAGGTGGGGCCACAGGCCAAGACCCCATATTCTAGCCCAGATTCTTTCCATACCTAACTCCTCGGGCCTTCTGGAGCTTGCGAGAGGAAAGACCCCATCTTATGGCCCTCTACCGTGTCAGTCCCCTCCCCCTCAGGATCACCTTGTTCCTCTGCTTCAGACAATGCTGCCCATCCAACTGATCCCTCCCTCCCCCCACCGCAGTTACAAGCACACGCTGTCCTGTGCTCACAGGGTCATGGGCAAGGAATGTCACCCGCTCCCTGCTCCCAGGGCCCTTGGCAGTCACACCCACCACGCACATGCAGCCTTGGAGACAGACACGCATGCTGGGAGGATCCAACACCCACACCAGTTCACCTAACCTGGGGCACTTCTGAAAGCCTCCCCTACTGGGCCAGGCTTAGGTGTGTTGCAGTCCCCATAAAGGGGCTCAGGACAGGAAAATCAGCAATATGGGGGCACTTCCTTGAGCCTGTTACACCCTTAAAGCCTGCTTCAGGCCATGACCCGCTCTCACCTGGGACTCCACAGTTTGTAGCCCTGTCAGATTCCTCCCCACTGCCCATGCAGGGCGGAACTCATGGGTGAAACATACACACCCCAAGAGTAAGTCAGGCACTCACTCTAAGCTCTTGGCTCTCAGTCTCTCAAAAACACAGTCAGGACAGTTCAGGCACAATACTTAGTGTCCCATAGTTGGGACCATCTACCCTCTCCTGTCCCTTCCCTGCCCCCACACAACCCCATCCACATCCAGGCACCCGGAGTTAGGGATACCTGCACACTTGAGATGTAATACACACTCCTGGATCCGGCAAGCCTGAGCTGAACCTCCCGCCCAGCGCCCCAGTGCAGTCCCCTTTTGCCCCAAACGCACGGCGCCCGGCACCGAGCCTTGTCCTCACGACCCCTGGCCCGCGGCTAGAGGCCAACAGCCCCCGTTGACTCGCATTAGCCTGATGCACACGGCCCCGGGCACGCCCCTCCATTCACTCGAGAGAGCTCGGCCCGCCCCCAGCGCCCCCTCCCCGTCGGCCCCCTCCCCCACTCACTCTGGCCCTCAAACTTGCGGATGATGGTGTCCAGGAAGGTGTTCTGCGGCGCGACATGGCCCCTCCGCACCGGCATCCTGAGCCCATGGGCGGGCCGGGCGGGCCCCCACCCACCCCGGCCCGGCCCGGCCCAACACAGGCTTCGGGTGGCCCGGCCCGGCCGTGATCCCCGCACGCAGCGGCCAAGCAGAGCACGGGCGGGGCCGGGACTGGGTTGCGGGCGCGGGGTCCCCGCTCGGCTCCCGGCTCCTGACAGCGGGCAGGGCCTGGAGCCGCCTGAGCTCGGGCCGCCCGGCCGCCCGCACACCTGTCTGCCGGCCCCCGCCGAGCCACGGGCCCCGCTCCGCCGCGTCCCCGCGCTGCGCTCCGCCCGCCCGAGCGCCGGGCTCCCGGCTCCCGCCCGCCGCTCCGACAGCCGCTCCCGCGCCTGAAGCTCCCGCTGCGCCTGCGGCTCGGCCCGGTGGCGGAAGGGTTAACGCGGCGCGCGCCCCCCGGGCTCGGGCCCCCGCCTCCCGGCCCCCTCCCGCCCGCCGCGCGCCCGCAGCACCGCCCTCTCCCCCCCCCACACCCCGCGCGCCCGCCTTTCCCATTGGCTGAGCAGCGCCTAGGGCTCCCCCACCCCAGCCCCTCGCTCTGCCCCGGAGCCCCCGGGAACTGCGCGCTCTAAAGAGGAGGAAGGGGGCTCTAGGTAAGGAATCCGTGAAGACAGGTGTGACGACTGGCCTTGAGACAGCCAGGGAGAGACTGGGGGTTCCATCCCCACCCCCGACTGGAAGGGCTAAGGAACCTGACTTGGAGTGGGCTGATCGCTTAATGCCCTGGTCGCTCAGCACGTCAAGCACCGGCTGGGTACACACAACAGGCGCTCAAACCCTACTGTAGGTGACGCGGGAGGGACCTGGGCCCTGAGAAGACGAGCCGACGTCAGGGGAGATCCGGGAAGTGCGAAGGGCAAGATAATCTGGAGGCCCGGATAGGGCGCGATTTGAAATAAGGATGGGTGAGACTTAGAAGGGGCACGCACCCTGAGCAGGGGCGACCTCCCCCTCGCCCCCCCCCCGCGCGCACACACACACACACACACACACACACACACACACAGCCCTCTCTGGGGTTATTCGGGGCCCTCCTGCACAGAGAGGTAACATTCTGACAGGAGTTGCGGCCTCCTAGCTACGGGATCAAAGATAGGCCCCTGAGCGCGAGGTTCCAGCTTGGGGATCCCCTTGTGCGAGTGGCCCTCCCTCCCTCTGCAGCTCGCGCCAGCCGTGCAGGCCCAATCCACGCAGGGCTCGGGGCCCTGCGGCGCTGCGGCGGCCCAGCCCCTCGGAAAACCCTGGCCTAGCCGCAGGCCCCTCCCCCCGGCCAGCCGGCTCGCTCCAGCTGCAGCTCCCTTATTTAGGCAAGGAGGCCTGAGGATGCTCAAGGGCAGGCAGGGTGTCTGCCTGCCGCCTGCCCTTCGCCTGCCTGGGTCTAAGGGAGGGTCTCTGGGGCGTGGTGTCCCCCGGCCCCAGCCTCCTGGTAAGGCCAGAGCAGGGGGGGTGCACGCAGAGTGTTGACAGCTGAGCTGGCCGGTGGGGAGGCCTCGGCAGCTGAGCGGCCAGCCCAGCCATGGGTCCCCTCCCCTGCGGCCCAGATCTGAGACCCGGCTAGATGGATGGGGCCATGTGGGGGGCCCTGAGGGCTTGCAGCTGCCTCTGTCCTTGGAGCAACGGGGTGGGTCTTGTCACCGGGAGAACCATCATGGGATGTAGGGGGAAGGGAGGGACAAAGGGCAAAGAAAGAAGCAGAGTCTGGAAGGAGAAAGGCCCAGAGGAAGAGGTCTTGGTGAGACCACCCTACACAGACTCTCACCTTCCACCCAAGAGCAAAAAAGATGCAAACATTGGGGCCAGATGGGGCCATTGGCCAGCAGATGACACCTCTTTTTTATTTGCTGGTGGGTGGGCAGTGACTCAGGGAGGCAGCCAGTGGGAGAGAAGGAGGTGGCTCCACCAGCTGATGCTAAAAAAGACCAGAGGCTCTTGCCTGTACAGTCATCCCCTCGGCCTTCTCCACCTCCCTCCAGCAGCTTCCTCACTCCAAGATGCCCTGGGCCTTCTGTAGCACCACTCCCCTTTTTTTGTGGTGGGGCATCAGGCACATCAACCCATCTGGGTCCTCCCCAGTTCCTCCCAAGCCCGTGACCACTCCTGGATGCTGGGTTGCCTGCCTTAAGTCCAGGCTGATTCCAGTTTGAGTTGGGTATCTTCCCCTCCAGGCTGGAGGATTGGGAGAGTGGGGAAAGGCCTGCAGCACGGACAGGCACCGGGAGAGGACATGGAGGGGGACATCTGCAGCATTCCCTTCTCTCTGGACTAAGGCCGAAGGGAAGAGAGCTGGTCATCTGGCCTGGCCAGCTGTCCACACTCTGGTGCCATGTTCCCAGGAGGCCTGTCCCATGGGAGTATGAAGAAATCAGGGGGATTTTTGATTCTCCCAAAAGAGAAGAGATCAGACACAGAGTAGTCCGCCCCCCGTGTATAGAGGCAGGTGAGAAGAGAGTGTTCCCTCAGGCTAAGGAGAGGCAAATCTCTCTCTCTTTCTCTTTCTCTCACTCTCTCACACACACACACATGTACTCACTCAGAAGTCAAGCCAAATGAAGGTTTCTAACTTCTGGGAGGTTGAGAGGAAGGTCTGAAGGCAGTCTCACTGAGTCACCCCACAGACAAAGATAAGGATGAGAAAGAGAGGCTGTGGCATGGGGGTGAGGTGTCTCCAAAGACAACCTTCTTGAGGCCACAGGGACCAGACACCAAGAGGTAAAGGGCAAAAGAGAAGCTCATGGAGACCCTCCTCCCTCCCACCCACCATCTTCCCACCTCCATTACCCCCAGATCTAAGACCAACATTAAAACCTGAAGCCAGAATCCACCCACCCCCCTTCTAGCTCGCAGAGCCATTTGCAAGGACGTTCCAGGGAAGAGCTCTCTCCCCCCGCCTGTCTGTGACTGAAGGAAGGGAGAGGCTGTATTGACAGCAGGACAAGCAGGCTCCTTCCAGCTCCCAGAAAGAGACAGTCTGGGGAGAAAAGTCGATGCAGAAACATCCTGCCCACCCCGCCCTCTGCTTCTGCTCAGTCTCAGCAAGTCAAGCCCGGAACATCCTGGAAGGAAATAAGAAACTGAGGCCTGTGCTTCCTGGTGGACCCCCAAGGAACAGACCGGGCAAGACAGCCAAAATAGGGCTCAAGAGATCAAGTGACAATCACAAGGGACTGGAAAACAGTTCCAGTCAGATGGCGCAGGAAAGACATCTATGGCAGAATGGTTCCTCAGAATCCCCCAGGGAACTAGAACACAGCGCAGTCCCCTTCTCAAGGGGACGTTTAAGCTGCATAGGAAGGGCCCTACTTTTCTGTGCAACTGAGTCCTGAGATTGGGGATGTTTTCAGATATGAACTGGGGTGGAGGAAAGTAAGAACAAGGCAGTAGCATATTGCGCCCCCAAAAGTGAGGACTCAAGGCTTGCTGAAAGCAAGGGAGGAAGGGAAGGGAGGTACAGAGACAGGAGGGCAACCCACCTCAGTCCCCTGCCCAGGAGCCAGAGCTCCCTCCAGTCACTGCCATCTGCAGGCTCCCTGCAGCAATCCCGTCAAGCCCCAGCCCATAATCAAGGTTTCCTGGCAAACCTGCTACCCACTCTTGATGGGACTAGACACTAAGAGTCAAGAGACCTGACTTCTAATTCCAGTTCTTTTACTAGTCACATCAACATATGTTTCCTGGAGGGCTTCCTGTGCGCCAGTCCCTGTGTGCCGGACCCCAGGGTGGGTGGGGATAGAAGGGATGAGCCAGGATCCCTCCTCCAGGAGGGATCAACAGTCTACTGAGGACTGAGAAAGGCAGAGGACAGAAAGAAGTGGTGTAGGCTGCCTTAAGTGCTATGGGGTTATTACAAAGAGGTGTCATTTGCTTTCAGCTGGAAGAGTCTGGGAGGTCCTTGCAAGGAGAGGAGATTTCAGAGCAGGTCTCTGAAGGTTGAGATGGGACAAGGCAGAAGCACGGCAGGTGGAAGGGGGACCACAATGAGCAAAGGCATTGAGACTGGAGAATGAAGACCAGGTCTGGGAACAAAACAGTTTGGTGTGGTGCCACTGCAGCCAAAGGCTAGAGCCATTAGTAGAGGGCCGAAGAGTAGGGACTTCATTGTCTGTGCACAGGCACAGTGGTGGCAGCTGAAACATACTGTCCCCGCATAGAGAAATCATATTTGTCTATGCATAGATCCTAGCATAGAGTATCTAATAAAGGTCTCTTGGATGAATGAAATGTGCATAATAATTTGGAGAACCTGTGGCCAAAATGAGGCGTTTGGATTACTTATTGTTGCCTAAGAGCCATCCCAAACCCCAGTGACTTAAATCGATGACAGTATTTATTTTGCCCTTGTCCCTGACATTTGGGCAGGTTCAGCCAGGATCATTTGTGTCTATGCCACTTATATCAGGACTGAAAAAGCTCATTTGCTCACCCCTGGTGGTTGGTGCTGGCTGTCAGCTAGGACCGGGGCCAGAACCCCACAGAGTTTCCCTGTGGCTGGCCTCACTTCCTCCTAGCACGGTGACTAGGTTGAAGGGCAAGTGTCCCAAGAGAGGTCCAGGCAACAGCTGTACCACCTTCAATAAAGTAGCCTCAAAAGTCACATAAAATAACATCTGCTATAATTATGGCCCATCAGATGCAAAGAGAGGAAAAAAGACCCCCACTTCTCAATGGAGAAGTGTCACTGACCTAAGAAAGACAAATACAGTGGTGTCTATCCGCATGACCATCTTGGAAAATTACAATCTGTCACGGCGAGATATGCAGCAGTCCAGGAGAGGGATGTCAAAGACTTGAACCAGGTCAAAAAGAAAAGACTTGAACTAGGTCAGAGGTGATGGAAAGGGGCCTGTTTGTTGTGTAACTTTAGGAGGATCACTAAATCTCACTTTCCTTACCTGTAAAATGAGACCAAGCAAGCTGCTCTCTGGTCCCTGCCAGCCCCAACACAGCCACCTTCCCCACCCATTCATTTTCCCTCAGTCCCCATCTCCACCTCCAGCTCCAGCTCCTGCCTCTGCCTTCGGATCCAGGTGACCTCGAGGTCAATGACGACTCCACAGATAGCACCCTAGCCCATCCTACATACTTATTTCAGACCAACAATAAGTGGAGTGTGGGACCCATAATGGTAGGTGAGAACACCCTCAGACCCATCAGTCTCCTACTGCAGCCTGCTGCATGCTCATTACCGCAGGGTCTCCTGAAAACAAACAGGCATATGGTATAGCCTCCACCTGCAAGGGGTTCATCACTGGGGAGAACTTATGAGCATGAGTGTCAGGAAAACAATCTGTTGTGACACTGTGCCGTTGATCATAGGTGCAGGGGAGTTCAGAGGAGGGAGGGTTCTGAGTGGGTTAGAGCAGCCTGGAGGACTTCCTGGGAAGGCTGCGTCCTCCTGGACATGCAGGGTTTTCTTGGACACAGAAGGGAGTGAACACTTTCATCAAGGAAAATCCCAACAGGAGTCAGATATGAAGTCCTCCCTCCGAACTATTTACCCCCAAATAACAAAGGAGAGGTCACTTTAAAGTTCTTCTGCCTGAGAACTTCACAGCCACCTATCCCTGAATTGAGGACGAAGCTCAGCCTGCTCATACACAGGCAGGGGCTTGGGTCATGCTCCAGAACTTAGCGGGTAGTAGAAGTTCCAGAATTATGATACAGGAGGCACTGATGGGGAGAGAGAACCTGATGATAAAGGGAGGACTAGGGAACTTGTCTAGAGGCTGAATTTTCATTTTTCCTTTAAATAATTATTTACTAAGCACCTACTATGTACCGACACTGTTCTAGGACATAGTTGTTGCTGTTGTTGTTTTTAATAATGCCCTCAGAGATTGCAGAACCAGGGCACTGTTTGACATAGACTGGGGTGTTATTTGGGGGATGTCCTGAAGGACTAAAAATATTAAGGAGCAAATCATGCTTTGGTGCCACCCTGCCAGGGAAGCTGGCCTGGCAGGAGGTCCCAAGGACTGTTGGCTGCCAGGTCCAGCAGGGCGGGAAGCTCTGTCTCTGTCCAAGGTGCTGAAAGCCTTCCCTGCCAGGCTCCACAGGAAACCAGGGAGGGCAGCTCAGGTGAGCAAGAGAGGGGCCCTCCTCCCGACACAGTGAATTATACAGTCACCCCAAACCATGACAGTGCATCTGTAACTGGTCAGTAGCTCCAGGAGGCAGCATATGGTGAAGCAAGAGCTGGATTTGCCAATTGGTGCTACGAAGCCTCAGGTGGTACTTCCATATGCCCAAAAAGTGCCTTCCTCCCTCACCCTCACCCAAGCCATCAAGGAAAAGATATGAATCCTCCCCCTGAACTTTACATTTGAAATTGCTTGACTTTTCCTTGGGGGTTTGTGTTACTTTAGAAAATACTAGAGCCAGCAGGAAACTCTTTCATACTTTAGATAAGAAAATAGATTCAGAGTAGCACAGATCCTTCTTCAAGTTTGTGTCAGAGGTTGGAAATAGAGCTGCACAAGAAGCAGTTCTCCTGCTTCTTAGTTAAGTGATTTCCCCCACCCACACAGCAGGCCAGGTCAGGGATTATATACCACATATAACAAGAGATGAAAGAAATTGGGAATTAGGGGCACCTGGGCGCTTCAGTCAGTTAAGCATCGGTCTTCAGCTTGGGTCATGATCTCAGGGTCCTGGATTGAGCCCTGCCTCGGACTCCCTGCTTCCTCTTCTTGCTTTGCCTCTCCCCTATGCTTGCTCTCTCTCAAATAAACAAAATATTTGAGAGAAAGAAAGAAAGAGAGAGAGAGAGAGAGAGAAAGAGAGAGAGAAATCAGGATTTCAAGGTGTGTGGAGAGAAAGAAAGAAAAGATACAAGACCCTGAGAATTCTAGATACAGTGGTGGCTATGTCAACTCTCCAGAACTATTCCCTGTTCATTCTGCTAAACTCATCAAGCAGAATTCAGAGCCTTCCCCAGCTTGGGAGGGAGGATGAGCATGGGAATGCTAACTCCAAACTAGGTCCATATCCTGAAGGGTAGCTGTTCCACCCCATGAATCATCAACTAGCATGAAGGTTGGACCAGAAAATAGAAATCAGGTCCAACCAGGTCTTCCACTTCATCGTCTTCCCAATTTACTCATGAATGATTGTCCATCACTCTTTATGTGTCCCATGCTGTAAGAAAGCCCTAGAGAAACCCAGGACATACAATCCAGCCTCTGGACCTTGAAAAGTTTGCAGTTAGTTGGGAAGAAAAAATGCTCCCATGTGAATTGATAATATTTGCAGGGGCTAACTACAATGGGCAGCCAACAAGAGGTGTCACATGGTCCTAGATCCCAAGTGGCAAGAAGTGGTGCAAAACCATAAATGCTTTGACTTCAGGGCAGGAGGAGATTGTTTTAAGGCTGGAAAGGGAAGGGGAGGCTTTAAAAAGCAGGGTTTAGGGAAAATTTGGCTGAGTGATCAGTACACCTCATCTCTGTCCCTCTGGATAATAGCAGTCCAGAGTGGAGTTTTCTGGTAGAAGACAGAGCTGGTGAGGGTGTGAAGGTGATAGCAGAAGCAGATTATGTGCAGGGTCCCAGAAGGGCCAAGAAGAGGAGATTCCATTTTTCTCCCCCAAAAAAGAAAGGGTTTAGGTGCTCCATCTTCTGGATGCACAAGGCAGAACAGCATCTAAATCAGGCTCCTCTAAGCCCTGATGTTGGCCATTTCCTACAGCAGCCCAGGCTGGAATTTAGGGAGCCAGAGAACAGAGCGGGAACCCCAGGAAAGGCCCACATCATCACCAATAGCAAATATACCAGGAACATCTAGTTTGCTGGCCACTGGGAGTCAAGGGGCTTATAATCTAATTGGGAGGGCAGGAAGACAACACAATGGCTAAAGGTCTATCGGGGTTTGGGATCAGGGTCTCTGTATTTCATAAGTCAATCTATAGGATCTATAGGCTTCTCCTCTCACCCTGGGTTAAGAAAGGG
>PITA01026884.1:0-21893 GCA_004023965.1 Spilogale gracilis
GTGTGTGTGTGTGTGTGTGTGTACGGTACTTTTGGTAATAAGTGTAGCTGGGGAATCCACAGGTCCAGCAATGAGGACAGCTGTCACTTTACACAAAATTAACACACATAAGACTTTCAGAAATGTTGTCTTCATTTGTGACTAATCTTGTAAGTTTCTCTGCAGCCCAGTCTGTCAAGCTAATACCACTCAACACAACTGGAAATGCTCTAAGGGGCTTTGTTTCAAGACACCACGAGATGATATTTTTTCAGATTTATGTATTTGCCAGAGAGAGCGCGAGAGAGCGAGCATGAGCAGGGGGAGCAGCGGGCAGAGGGAGAAGCAGGCTTCCCACTGAGCAAGGATCCTGACCTGGGACTTGACCCCAGGACTCTGGGATCATGACTTGAGCAGAAGGCAGACACTTAGCTCACTGAGCCTCCCAGGTGCTCCAGTTTTTGGAGAACACCTGTGCTGCCCACGGCAGGGCCATTCCGGAAGCAGGGGCACGGCAAGGCTACCACATGATTGACGGTAGCAGCCCATCTATCCGAGCCTATTCTCCTTTCTAGATAGTTCAGCACTACAAATCTTATCTTTCTATGCAAGTTCCAACAGAAAGCACAGCACTATCCTGTCTGCAGAGATGTCTCTTTATGATGAAGTGAACATTTATGCAGGAGCTGGGTTGAATTTCACTTCACATGAGCAGATGTCCCCCTTCTCTGCCACTCTTTTCTAAATCGGTGGTTCTCCAGCCCTGGGCTGGCCCTTTTGCCCCCAGGGGACGCTGGGCAGTGCCCAGAGACATTTCTGGTTAGCACAGCTGAGGTGGAGCTCCTGCTGTTTTCTATCGAGCAGGCTGAGGCCAGGGAGGCTGCCCGCCATCCTACGATGCACAGGGCGGTGCCCACAATGGGGAATGGGCCACCACGAATGTCAGCAGTGCCCGGGTTGAGCCACCCCGCCCCCGATCAACAGCAACAATGATGCAAACAACGATTGCTGCAAAATTGAAGAGTGCAAGCAGAAAATTGAAAACTGCTTTGTTTTTAATTTTATTTATTTGACAGAGTGATAGATCACAGGTAGGCAGAGAAGCAGGCAGAGAAAGAGGGGAAAGCAGGCGCCCTGCTGAGCAGAGAGCCCAATGTGGGGCTCGATCCCAGGACTCTGAGATCATGACCTGAGCCGAAGGCAGAGGCTTTAGCCCACTGAGCCACCCAAGAGCCCCAAAAACTGCTTTTTAGTATCTAAAGGTCCTAGGGAACTTGGGTGAACCTCCGGACGTACCAGTGACATGCAGAAACACAGATTATCGCTGTCCTCCTTGAGCAGATTCTTACTAGTCCATTCTGGATTAGCCTAACTTGATTTGCCTTTGGGCTTGGAAGTCATGAGTGCATTTCTTATGGAACTATTGTGTAGAGCAACATCTTGTTGCCAGTTAATTCTGGCCTCTCCTCCGTGAGAGTGCGATCTGTCCATCCTCTTGTGGAGGTGAGGACACCGGCCAAAAGAGGAAAGACTAAGGAACCGTCGCTGTGATGCTGAACCACCCAGTTTCAGACTTCTTTGAGTCCAGGGCTTGGCAAAAACCCCTGTTCCCTGAAGAATGCTATTTAAAAATCCAAAGGCAGCTGCTCCGGAGAGAAGTCCAAGATGGTGGAGAGGGACAGCGAAGCTCCCTCTGGCTCCCTGTCCACTGTGTTTTGATCAAAGCCTTGGTTCTCCATGCCTTCTGTGTGCAGCCAGCTGGAAGGCTTTGTTGGGCACCTGTTTCCAAAGACCCAGGACAGCCCCGTGGGGAGTCTCCCCCATGCCTGGAATTGCTCAGTAGGGACAAGACCGACAACTCGAGCACCCCATCTGGAGAGGCCCATCCTAGTGGGTCAACCATGGGTGCGTGTTGGGTCCTACTGAGGGACCAAACTGCCCTTGGGTGGCATTGGCAGGATTGGGGCCACGGCAGGGGAAAAGACCAGAATGAAGGGAGTGTGCAAAAGAGAAGAAAGGAGCAATGCCAGCTGGGTGGCTGACTGAGCTCAGCTGAGGAACAGAGTGGCTGAGCCCCAAGATCGGAGTCTCCCCTTGATCAGGCACAGACCAGACCAGTGAGGCCGGGCTCCATGCCCTCCAGGGTCTGAACCCCATCAAGAAATCCCTTGAATTCTCTGCCTGCCCTCCCCAGGATCCTGACCTGTGTTTCTCTCCTTGCCTGGGAGCCTTGACTTCCTGTTGGGACCTCGGGCAAGCTCTAGCCTTAACTCTCAGTGACCAGGACCTTGGGCTGCTTGCAAAAGGGAGACAAGGAATTGATTCTGTTTCCAGATGGAGGCCTCTGAGGGTTCTGTCAGCCATTGCTGATGTAGGCCACTCTTGTCCCTGAATGGGGAGCTGGGAAATGCCCTTACGGGGCATCCTGCATATCGGCAGCAAGCCCCTCCCCCAGAGGTCTGGGGTTGGGGTCCTGTACTCATAGCCATAGCCACGGTCTTCATTAGGATGCATCGAAAGAGCTCAAATGCATTTTCATCCAACCTGAAGGCATCAAAGAAACCACGTCCACAAACCTACAAATCAATCGTATGCATTATTTACATTTTTCCATGTTTCATCTGTAAAAATATGTTTTTATGCAGTCATAATTGCTGAACATAAATATTTCATTCAACATTATTTCCTATATATTTTATGAGGTGTTTTTTTTTTTTAAAGATTTTATTTATTTATTTGCAGAGAAACATAGCTAGAGAGGGAACACAAGCAGGGAGAGTGGGAGAGGGAGAAGCAGGCTTCCCGCCGAGCAGGGAGCCCGATCAGAGGCTCGATCCCGAGACTCTGGGATCATGACCTGAGCCAAAGGCAGTCATCACTGAGCCACCAAGGCGCCCCTTTCCAAAGTTCTACCTAGTGACCATATTTATTATTTTTTGCCTCCTCCTAACATACCATTGAGTTAATGACACTGAAACTCACTTCACTCTTCCATGATCACCTGACATTTCTTTTGCCTTTAGATTTTTGCTGTTACAAAGAGGTCATAAACACTTGTATACAACTAGCTCTTTTTATTTTTCCCCTTCTTCTTCTTAGTTTGAATTATTTCCCAAAAGTAAATTTCTGGGAGTAGGATTCCTGGATCAAAGGAGATGATCATTTTTATGGTTCTTGATGTTCATGGCCAAATTATTTTCCAAAACAGGTGTATTAATTTTCATTGCCAGAGAGATGTAGGAGTATATTGCCATGAGGACAGGGGCAAGATTTAAAATTTTCAAAATAGAGTTTATTAGCTTTTTTTTCCCCTTCCTCCTGCCTGTAATCGGGGATTTCCAGCCCGTGGTAGTCCTCTGGCCATATGCTTCAAGTGGTTTCCATTTACAAATGCTGTGTCTTTACTTTCTTGTAGACTGTTATTAGAAGATCCAAATATGGGTCCCAGGGGTGGTGGAGCGAGGGGCGCTCACTGGAGAGGTAATCGAATGAGAGCCGGCGTTTGCTGTGGATTAAAGATGGGTAGGGCAACATGACAAGGAGATAAAAACCCTTGGGTGTCTGGGTGGGATGCTTGGATTCTGGTGCTCTGTAGAAGACTGGGACTGCAGGAGAGCCCAACTGGGGTAGAAGTGAGTCACGATGGGAGTCATAGCTGTGATCACAGTAAAGAAGAAACACAGTGGTGAACATGGAGTGCTATCTGGGATGTGGTGGCTTCCAATCCCAGCTCTACCACTTAGAGAGTACCTGTACCCGACAAATTATTTCTTATCTCTGATTCTCAGTTTCCTTGTTTGATGGGACAGAAGCACGTCCCTCATGGGGCTCTTTGTAAAGATTAGATGAGATGGTGTATGTAAAATGTTCAGCTCAGTGCCCATTGCTTAGGGAGAACACGATGTAGGGTAACTATGCTATTGATTTTGATAGATTGCACAAAATAATAATGTTTTTCTATGAATGCTTTTCTAAGATGCAAAAAACAAATATTCACTAGGAGAATAAGGGCTATTTTTTTGTTTGTTTAAAATCTGGGCTCTGATTTGCTGTTACCTTAGAAATGCTGCCTTCATCACTAATGCATTCAGCTGTGGGTAGACCAACCTAGGCTTCACCCAACCAAGGGTGAGACGGCTATTTTTTCAAAGTGAAAGTCTATTTCCAAGGTCTGAATGACTTAAATGGCACATGTTTAGAAAGCATGTAATACTGTGCCTGACTTATTAGTCGCTGAGCAATTCTAGCTATTAATATTATTGTTACTTCCTTTAAAGGGGCAGTGGAGAAACAGGGATAAATTACGCTTTAAAATATAATTCTACCGTCTTTTTGAAAGTAGTTCACCTTCCTAGTTACATTTGCATTGAGCCAAGACGAAAATCATTTGGAATGCGTGGAATCCCACTTCAACTGGTTGTCGAAAGTTGTATCCATGAGTGTTAATTTTCATTTGCAATCTCTAGTTAGGATGAAAATGGTTATTAAGGCTTTTTAACTTCCTGCTCTTTAAATTGGTATGGATTTAGGAGTAAAAGATTAGGACAGCATCCTTTTTAATACAAATAAGCAGGCACACTTTTTTTGGTCTCTCTTTGGAGAGACATAGTTTTTTCTCTATGATTTCCTTTAATTCTTTACTTTTTAAAAAATTACTTATTTATGAGACAGAGAGCACAGGCAGAGGGAGTGGCACGCAGAGGAGAAAGAGGCTCTCCACTGAACAAGGAGCCCCATGTGGGACTCAATCCCAGGATCCTGGGATCATGACCTGAGCCCAAGGCAGACGCTTAACCGACTGAGCCACCCAGGCGTCCCCGATTCTTTTTTTAATTGAAGTATAGTTGATACACCATGTTACATTAGTTTCAGATGTGCAAGACGGTGACTCCACAAGTCTGTAGCTACGCTGTGCTCACCTCTCGCCGGACGGCGCTGGTACAATAACTGGATCATCAGTTCTTAATATCAGTACCAGCCAGCAAACGTAGCCATTGGTTTTGTTTAGGAGGACCACCCATATGGGTTTCCCCCCCAAATTTCCAGCTGCTTCGCCACACCTGTCCAACAGCCTCATCCCTGGATAATCATGTGTTGGGCGAGGACCCCACCTGGACTGGTGGGCAGGGGGAAAGCAGAAATCTAACAATTTAGTCAAGGCTGGTATGAAATGTTTTGGGTTCCTTACCTGCCACTGTATTTCCCACTCTTGGTTTCTCTCAGTCTCTCACTCCAGATTCCAATAAGAACAGATGTAATGACCCGAGGCCAATTAAATTTTCAGGACATAAGTCTCTGAAACTAGACTCATCACCATTCATTTTTCTTTCGGCTGGGACTGCCATGGGGGCTTGGAGGTGTTGTGGAAGGAGAGGCATGAGCCGAACATGTGTGCAGCTGCTATAATGTTATTAGCCACACTCCTAATTAATCTCCCGGAATCCCAGGCATTTTTCCTTCTGTCCCTGACTCAAATGAAGGTGCACTAACAACTCCTTGCCGCCCGAGTTCCTAAATGAACCCCACACCCTTTGCCAGAGCTGCTATAATTTTATCAAAATGGGACCCATTCCCTTTGATCTCCTCTGGTCCTTAAACCCAGCAGTTGTGTGTTCGAACATCAATAGAAATGGGGTTTCAAGCTTCCTCTTTCATTATCTTTCTCAAAGATTAAAAAAAAAAAGAGCAAAAGGGAAAAAATACCCTAAGCTTTGTAGATGAGGCAATATTTTTATAGTAATTTCTTTATCTGGTTTAATCAGATCAACAAAAGTTGTTGTTTCGAAATACACGTCCACTCTCATCTCTCTATTTTAAAGGTGGCTTTTCTTAAAAATAAACAAAACCAGCGTACAAGCTAACACCACCCTCTGTGTCCTGCCTGCAAAG
Source organism: Spilogale gracilis (assembly GCA_004023965.1). Classification (NCBI taxonomy): domain Eukaryota; kingdom Metazoa; phylum Chordata; class Mammalia; order Carnivora; family Mephitidae; genus Spilogale; species Spilogale gracilis. Next base: position 5,869 of record PITA01026884.1, read on the forward strand.
ACGGGAGGCCCCCTGTCCTGTCCATTACCATGGGTGAGCGGAGGTTTCTGTCTGTTCTCCAGCTTTGGAGGTCTTGAGGTGAGTCTGAAAGCTTTGTGATCAAGGATGAGATTCAAGCCTTCCGATGAACTACCCCATTTTTCAAAAAGGAACTTTGTGTTCTTGGCAGTGTGGGGAGAATAGACTTCTAGATTAGAATAATTAAATATCTGACCCACGACTCCCCAAATGCCTGTGGCTTCTTGGGCTTTGATGTGGGCAGCTTACTGTAGAATGGAAAAGTACAGCTTCTGCTCAAGGCCATCAGCATCTGGGAGTGAGGAAGGCTAACAGTCAAGAACTCCAGGGTCTCTGGCTTGAAAACAGACAGGACCCCAGCCAGAGTATCTGGGCAGTGGGAATGAAGCACGTTCGACTCTTACAGACATAACTTTTTCACTTGGCTGATGGCTCATCCCTCTGCCAACCTCCAGAGCCTTATCTTGAATCCCACTGTCTCTCCTCCATCATTTCCTCATTGGCCTTTCCCAGTTCCTCCCTCTTGCTGTCTCTCTCCCACCGTTATGTCTGGCTAGAATGTTTTCATCTCCTTTCTCTTTATATATTTAACCCTAATTGGTTCTTTACCTCTCTGCCCAATTGTGTATTACTTAGAGTAGGACAGCCTAAATTGTAGTAACAAACAGCCTTTGGAAACTCAATGACCTAATACAATGATGGTCTGTTCCTACTTCCATTATTATTTTTTAGAATTTATTTATTTGAGAAAGTGAGAGCACCAATGGAGGGGCATAGGGAGAGGGAGAAGCAGACTCCCCATTGATCAGGGAGCCCAATGCGAGGCTCGATTCCAGGACACTGGGATCATGACCTGAGCCGAATGCAGCAGGTTAACGTACTGAGCCACCCAGGATCCCCTTCCTACTACCATTGCAGTCTGCCCTGTCTCTCAGCTCTCCCATGTGACTACTTGAGGCAGCCACTGAGGAATCCAAGATCTTCCCATCGTCTGCCTCTGCCATCTTGGAGATGGAAAAAATGAGAATATAGGAGATTGCATGTGGAATATTTGGCTTACCTCACTTCTGCCTTTATTCCATTGGCCAAGACCTAGTCACGTGGATCCACTTACATGCAAGAAATGCTGGGAAATGTAGTCTTATGACCACATAGCATTGTTTCTGTGTCACTTCCTCAGTAAACCTTTGTTACCTTCTTGATGGGATCAGCTTCTCCCAAGTTTAAAGCACCTGTTTACTGGTTTTTTTTTTCCTTCTTTAGAGCTCTTGCTACTCCCGCAACATTACAGTAGCTTTTTGTGATGACTTGCTAAAAGCTGATCTCCTTGAATGTGTGGTAAACCCCACAAGGGCAGGGTCCTGTCGTGGCCTGCCTGAAACATAGCAGGTGCTCAGTTAATGGCTTTTTGTTGTTGTTTTTTTATGGGTTGTTTTTTGTTTTTTGTTTTTTTGAATGATAGAATTATCCATCAATCTGACCACTTCTTGGGACAATGCCAGGCAGGGCTGAGGACCCCACTGCAGATAACAACTTCTGCTCCCAGCAGTTTGATGTCTACCCTGGAAACCAGATGTCTACATGGCCATCTTTTAATAAATGGATTCTGTACTGGGCCTGATTCGTGGAATCACTCCTGAATCCATACCCCATGAAGGTGTCTCTGATTGGCTGAGCCTGTCACATGACCACGCCTTTGTTGCCTAGAAGGATATGGAAAAGTAGGTATCTGGCTCCTATCTTGGGGAAATGCAGTCTGTGAAGGGGGAAATAACCCGAATATACAGAGTATGCTCAAAGGTAGTGGGTAGCTACCAAAAAAAAAAAAAAAAAGGCTACTGTCCACACAGGAAGTTTTAGTTCTGTATGGAGCCCGGGGTGGGGCTTGGGGTGATGTTAAGAAGGCATGGAGGAACCGAATAGAGACTCTTAGAGTGACCCCAAGTGCACGAAGGGCATGTCAAAATTGTTTTAGGTCTTTTTTTCAAAGCTTGATGAAAAACATAGGACCATAGAGCTGAAGATGGTGAAAACATATTTTAAAAAATCAGAGTCTAAATAGAAATCGTTCAGCCCTCATGTTGTATTTCACTAAATTGCTTTGTTTCTTTCTCCTGAACTTATTTTTAAAAATCAGATAGCAGTAAAAACCTTGAGGAGCAGATGGCGGTAGGGGAGGGGCTTAGGCAAGAGCCAGCACCCCCCCCCCCAAGTCTTGGGTCTCAGCTGCTTCTGCCTGGACTCCGGCCCTCTGTCTCCATCAGGCGAGATGATGGTCTGAAGCAGGCCCCTTGATCATTGGTGGGGTGCTGGGAGGTGGGAACCTAGCAGCACAAAGCATCCCTTCATCCTGCCTGGCATGGCACACTTTGAGGAATGCTGCGCGTGCTGGCTGTCAGCCCCAGGCATCTTCCAAAGGCTACTCAGTGAGCAGGTGGTGGGGAATATGGATTGCACTGTACTAACAAGGACTTCGCATCTTCGTCAACCTGCAGAAGACAGAGAATATTGCCGAGCAGACCTAGAGCCAGGGGTAAGTGAGGGGAGGGAGTCTTAGAATCTGAGTCTTGAGTCTGGCTGAAGGCCAGTATAGAAATTACCTTTTAGACAAGAGCTGTGTGAGATAGAACAGATCTTGCTGGAACAGGTTAAATCAAAGTGGTGGGGGCGACAGAGAACATAGAGCCTGAATTCCCTCTGATTAGCCGGCAAAATCCAGGAGATGCAGAAGAATCCACCGTAAGGTCCAAATTTGACAACAATCAGAGGATGGTAAAAACATATGTATTTCTTCTAATCGGTCTCGTTTTGGTCTATCATAATGCTCCATGGAGAGATGCTGGGGTGTTCCTTTTCTTGTTTTTCTCCTGTATCAGTTAGGAAAGGCTCGTTCTTGCTGTAGTAACAACAACCCTTTAAATATCAGCAAATATCTGTGACTCCCTCACTTCACGCATCCATGATGGGTTGGCGTCAGCAGTCCGCTGTGCTGCCAGGCTGATAGAGTGGCCACAGTCATGAACATTACCAACCACTGTAGTAGAGGAAAGAGAGAGCCCTAAAGGATCTCTCAATGCCAATTAAATGCTCTATCAGAGAAGCAACACCACTTCTTCTTGGGTTTATTGGCCAGAACTACGTACCTGGTCCCACCCAACCACAGGCAGGCTGCAAATTGTGATCCTAGATGTGCAAGAACTAGAAATACAGGCTATAAAGCCCTTAAGACTACTCACTACCCCATCTTCTCCTCCTGCCAGGATCCTCTGCTCTCTTTTGACCCCTCTGGCCTCCTCAAATGGTCCCATTCCATGAAAGGGGCCCCAGGTCGGGTCCTTTGGGCTCTAGGCCCACCTCTTCCTTCCAACCTTCAGTATCAATGGAAGAGGACACCGTTAGATGTTCAGAGTGAAGCATCTTCAAATTAGATACAGCTTTCTTGTGTTATTATTGATGGCCTCTACTAGTATTCCTTTAGAAGGTTATTTGCTGAGGAGGTCTGTTCTTTCTTGCTGCTTTAACAAAGTCTTCCAGAAGTAAGGGGAGGGAGGAAGAAAGAAGTTGGTGAAGGAGAAAGAAAATCTTATCTTAATATAAACTTGAAGTTTTTTCTTAGAATTAAAAACTTGATGCTTACAGTTCATTATCCTGTTGCTCTGGCCCTGGGGGAGGGATAACATTGCTCTCCACAATCTGCTGGTTTACGTAGGGGTAGATTCAAGAACTGCATGCCAGGAGCTCTAGAGGGTGGTCACTAGATCAACATCAGCAGCCCCATCTAGGAACTTGTTAGAGATGTGAATTCTCGGGCCTCTTCCGGACTTACTCAGTTGAAATCTCTGAGGTTGGTGTCCAACAATGAACTCACTAAAGTTTAAGAGCTGCTGGTATAAACCATAACTTTTTATGTGGCCTTGGGCAAGTGCCTGAACCTGTCTGGTCTTAGCCTTCTTATCTGCAAAATTAGAATAGTGACCCCCACATGGTAAAGCCAATGGCTCTTGGTACAGAGTGTCCCATACAGAGTTCTTCTGTTCCCCCTTCTTTTCCTCCCTGTGGCAAATTGTTCTTCCCCAAAAGGCCACAGCAATATCTCCCATCCCACATGTTCTTTCTTTTTTCTTTTTAAAGATTTATTTATTTATTTGAGAGGGAGAGAGAGCGCGCGCATGTGAGCAGAAAGGGCAAAGAAAGAGGAAGAGATAATCCCAAGAGACTTCTTTCTGAGTGCAGAGCCAGCCATGGGGTTTGATCCCAGGACCCTGAGATCATGGCTTGAGCAGAAACCCAGAGTCAGATGCTCAACCAACTGTACCACTCGGGCATCCCTCATATATTCTTTATATACTATGATAATCCTCCCATTGAGTCGTGGGGTCCACAGATTCTCCGTTAAACCTGGGAAGACCTCTGTGACTGTCTCAACCAATAGAGTACAGTAGAGGCCTTGTTACGTGACTTCTGAAGTCCCAGTACCAGAATGAATGCATTTCCAGCTTGCTGTCTTTGGTCTCTTGAAATCCAGCCACGTGCTATGAGGAAGCCCCAACCAGCCACGTGGAAAGACCACATAGAGAGGCCATGTGTAGGCTGATAGCCTGGGGAGGTCCCAGCTGACAGCTCTGATGAACCATGAGCGTATGACAGTGGCTCCAGATGATTCCAGCCCCTTCTGGTTGCACCACCCCCTCAAGTCTTCTTCTCTGATGTATCAGACATTCTGGAACAGAAAGATCTATCTTCATGGTTCCCAAATTGCTACCCATATAAATGATCAGGATAATAGAGGGGGTGTTTCATGCCAGTATGTTTTGGGGTGGTTTGTTAGGGTGGTAGGAAACTGATGTGCCCCCCACATGTTGACCTGAGAGTTCAACCGTGCTGGCTGAGGGCATCCAAGAACAGAGGGGCAGAAGCTGGTGACAGTGAGATGGGAATGTGCTTAAAAGCCAAAGCCCCACCTCCCCTGCCCTTGCAGGAACCCCAAGGCAATAGAACTTCGAAGGGTAAACAGAAAAGAGTTGAGAAGGAAGAGACTATTCAGCTGTTATTCACCAAGAGGTGGTCTCTCCCAGAGTTTTGCCCCTAATGTTTGCCTGGCTCAGGGCAAGAGCACATGAGGAGGCCCACCTACCCCAGACCTACATGGTGAGACTTTCAAAGTAATAAATCAAGTGTGTCCCATCCTCCCATCGTGATGTACAGAAGTTCAGGATGACGTGGAAGGCCAGGTTCAGATTCTTGGTACCTAGGAATTTCTTGCTGGAAGGTACTGAAATATGAGGATCTGGCTCCTAGTTCATGGCCTGTCTCCCTTCTCTCTCCACCCTCCGCTCCATCCCACATGGTCTCAGGACCCTTATTTGTTAAATGAGGCCCTGGGTGCGATCACCTTCTCAACGTGCAATGAGAATTAAAAGCAATGAGCCTGCGCTAGCAGGCAATGATTGCTCAGTAAATAAGGATAATAATAACAACATTTTGATGTTGAATATTTCACGTGCTATCATTTGGAAGAAGACTTTGATCTGTTCTGTGGAGCTCCAGGGTATATAATTAAGACTAGTGGTTGGAAGTTATAAGAAAGCAGATTTTGGTTCAACCTAGAAAGACCCTTTGATAATACTCTGCAAATGGGTTGAAGTCCTTTGGGAAGTAGAAAGGTATCAGATGGGAACTGGTGGCCTTAGAAGTTTACCTCTAACTTTGACTCTCTGCGAAATCATCTTCTGACTTCGGATGTGTGCTTGAGTTTTATCTTTGGGATTCACGCCTCACCCTGATCCGTGTTTTAGATGGTTAACCCGTGTGCCCACAATTACACATCACATCGTACATTTAAGTAGAAGCCTGGTAAAGCTCTTTGAAAGCATCAACTTAGCATCCTGTGCAGTTAAAATAGGACTCTTGTAATTCAATCAACAAAAGCCCAAGGAGCCTAGCAAAAAAGGAGACTTTCCTAAAAGAATACTAGGGAATGATATAAATTGAAAAGAAGAGTTGAGTTGCAAGTACACGAGGGGCAGGAAGACAAGTGAGGCTCAGGGCCACCAGGAACCAGGAACTTAGACATCATATCACTTCCCTACAGCTTTCTGTCTTGCCTCCACCAGTCCCCCTCTCCTCTCATGGGCTTTGCCCAGATGGTGGACCACATGGAGCCCACCCCACCCCACAGGCTCATACCATACAACTTCAGCTGCCAGAAAGCCTGGCTCTCTCTTGGTGGTCAGTCTCCCATTTCTGAGGAATGTATTGTGATTGGCCCAGCCCAGCCCAGCCCAGGGCCCCTGTTTTGATCAATCACAGGTGACATAACACGCTGCTCCTCTGATAGTGTGTCGGGGAAGGGATGGGGATGGAGGGGATGGGCTGGGGAAGCCAGACTGGGCAGATGTATATGCTGTCCAGGCCACAGATGTTGGACTTCTCTGCTTGGCATTTGGTTCTGTTGCTTGTGTCTGTTGGACCATGTTCTTGAACTTGGGTGGACTCTCACCCCCTCTTAGCTGGGGAATTCTTTGTTAGGAGTGACATGTTCTCCTAAATATGCGTCATGAGATGAAAGCTGCTTCTGGAACATTCTTGAATGACTGCTTTGATAGGCCCATCTTCTGACCAGAGTCCAGTGGGTGTCAGACCGACTGAAGTGTCCCATCATCGCACTTGGTGGCCAAAATACCGCTGTAATCCAGACATGTAGGCTGAAGTGGGGGGCGGCTGGGGTCTCAGGAGGGGGCCAGATGACAAGTGATCTGAGGTGCTGTGGCTGTCATGAGTCAGGGTCGATCTAGGATTTTCCCTACACAGCAGGACTTTATTCTCATGGAATAGTTTAAATCCCAACCTTGCACTTTGAAGATTCAAGATTCTCTGGAAAGCCTTTAGAAGGAAGTCTTGGGTGAGGTCAGGCCTCAGTGGAGCTTGCCAGGATATGGGATTGTGTTCACATTCTTGTGTTTTGGAATGTGTCTGGAATATTCTGTATACACACATTATAAGTATATAAATATATATCAATGCATATATATGTGTATACATATACTGTAAATACACATACATATATACATACAAATACATAGAGATGTATGCACAATATACATGCATTTCTTTTTTTTAAATCATGATCATTGGGGCACCTGCGTGGCTCAGTCATTAAGCATCTGCCTGCGGCTCAGGTCACAATCCCAGAGTCCTAGGATCCAGCCCCACATAGGACTCCCTGCTCATCGGAAAGCCTATTTCTCCCTCTCTTACTCCTCCTGCTTGTGTTCCCTCTCTCGCTGTGTTTCTCTCTGTCAAATTAAAAAAAAAAAAAAAGATCTTTAAATTACGACGATCTTGTTTTAAATCCTGGTGCTCTTTTCACCCTTCCTTCGCCCTCCCCTGCAGGTTGGCAATCCTTACATCTCAACAGCATGCTGTTTTCTTAATGTGGATCACAGCAGACGTGGGACCTAAATAAGAGACATGGGTGGGGTGAGCAGTAGGAGTGGGGTGTCTTTCTGCTGTCTGCTGGGAAGAGTACGTGTTCACAGTGAATCCGGTGAATTAGTTCCCAGCATCTAAGAGCTTGTTCTTTCTTTTGGGGAAAGTGGGGGAGCTGTATCCTTCTGCCTGGCAGCCTCCCTGACCATCTCCCTTGGGATGGCTGGGCCTGTGGCTGGAGGGGAATGCCGAGCCAGCCCCCAGATTTACTCATCCCCCAGGGAAGGTTGAAGGAACAGGGACAGGAAGGAGAACAGCAAGAATCTGGAGGGAATAGAAGAGAAAAGGTCAGCAATCTCTTGTTTACTTTCCCTCCTTGTCCCTCATCCTTAATGTTTCCAGGTCAGGAGCACCTTCCCCACAAATCAACGCCAAGGTCACACCCCCTCCTTGTGCTCACCTACATCCCTGTGTTTACCCTAGCAGGGGGCTCTCCTGGGTTTCCCTGGCACCAAAAATTTATATCAATTTGGGGAGATCATCCTTAAGAAAAATAAACTATGTTGTCTAATTGAATTTAGATTTAAAAAAAAAGGAAAATTGCATTCTAAAAGAAAAGAAAAAGAAAAGAATCTGAATTATGAATGTAGAATTAAGTATAAACCTAAACATTTATTTAGGATTAAATTATGAAAATGACAAACTTTTCAAAGCAGGCAAATACTACAAAGGTTTATATTAATTAATATAGCCTGACCCGTCTTTATGTTTTTTTTTCCTCTACATTTTTTGACTGTGTGTTCATTGACTGCCTCTTCATAGGACAATGATCCTATAATGTTATTTCCTGTAGAAAAATTAGTTAATGAAATCTTTCCCTTTAGCAGGTTGCTTGAGATGTGCTTATTAATGTTGGAACACATTGACTATACAACTTTACATACGCTCTCTTTGTGTTACTGCTTGCCGTAGGTTTGTACCCTACAGACTCAGGATTCTGATTCATTCTATTTCATACAATTTCCATCAAAAAATGAAACAAATGATAACTATGGTGGAATTAAAATTTTTTTAAATGCTAAAAACTAAAAAAATTTAAAAGATAAATAAAACAAATAAATGTGTGTTTATGATTATTTAGGCTACGTCATTGGGTTATTCACATCAGGAGGTGAGAGGATGTTGTTTGTTTGTTTGTTTTAAGATTTTATTTATTTATTTGACAGAGAGAAACACAGCGAGAGAGGGAACACAAGCAGGGGGAGTGACAGGCTTTCCGTGGAGCAGGGAGCCTGATGCGGGGCTTGATCCCAGGACTCCGGGATCATGACCTGAGCCGAAGGCAGTCGCTTAACCAACTGAGCCACCTAGGTGCCCCGAAGATCTTGGTTTTGAGCAGACATCAATGAGAATCAGAGACTCTGCTTCAATCATACCCATGTGATGATTGGAAGGATGTCCCACAGACTGGCTTCTGGTCCCACACATTTCAAACTTTAATTGTCCCCCATGGCCCCCAGTTTCTGGTGCTCTTCATGCTGGGTGGGTGGGCACAGTGGGTGGCAGGCTTCTTCGTGGAGGCCATTGCTTCAGTATCATGGCTACTATTGACTTCCTTATACGTGGAAGTGATTGTGAATGACACAAATACATCTCACGGAACCCAAACTCAATGCATCCCTGACTCAAGTTCTCCCATGGGTCCCCAGAACACCAAGGCCACTCCAGTGCTGGTGGACATGGGGCAGAGTGAAATGAAGGACAAGTCAGCGTGGAAAGAGTCAGTGGTCTTACGATGATCATGCAGACATCTTCCCTTGTGAATTTGACAAAACGTTCGACCACATGAACACAGAACTAGAGCCCCTCCCAAGGAAGTGATGGGCCCAGAAGCCCAATTTCACACTAAAACTGCTTCTCTGACCACAATGGAAGATTCCAGGTGTCTGGCATTTCCATCAGGACGGGGCCTGAGCCTTGTCCATGCATGAGTCCACCGATAGTGTGTTAGTAAATCAGGCTCTCAAAAACAACAAACATATATAACAATAAACTGTATCAACCTAAAGAATGTGCTGCATGTAATTAACAGACAAAATATAAATTCTTTGCATTACATGTTCCATACAGCCGACTAACGCTCCCAGAATGCTTTTTCTGATCTTCATCACGCTCTGATGTTTGCAGCCGACCCATTACGATCGCAAGGGAAGCGAGTATAGTCCTGACATGAAACTTGACTGATCTTTTCACTTCTAGGTGTAATGAGTAAGATGAGAGCAAAGCAATGAAGATGTATGTAGGAATTCCCTCATCAGTCAGAGGCGTGAGGGACTCATTTGCGGAATTAGATAATGGTCTCTGAATGCTGGGAGAGTGTTTCCTCCACGTTTTTTGTGTTCACAAGGGAAAGGTGACAGGAATGACACAGTATTAACTTTAGCCTGCATTGTGAACATCTTTCCTCTCTTTTCTTGAAGTGCCGGTCGTCAACAAGAGAACAACAAATCAAGCCTGGTGTGCAGCACTTGTCCATTTCGGTGGTGTGACTAACCCAACCAGGGATGACTTCTAGTGACCCACTGAACCTCACTCGAGGGGCAATTGGGAGGTGCCAGCCAAAGGCACACCGCCATATGCTATTTCTACCTCATAGATGCCACAGCTGTGAATCAGCTGAGGGGCACAGATAATAGGGACACATGGTGAAATAGTTTGAAGTGATGTTTTGAGTTTTTATTGCTTTTGTTTTTAACACTATTTAATTGTACAGGAATATAACTGAATTTTAAGTAATGGTTTTGTTCCGCAATAGTTTACAAAATTCCCTAAAGCTTCACAAGGGGCACTTGAGAGGCCGTCCTCACCAGCTCCCAGTTGGTGTCCTGAGTGGGGAGCACGAGGCCCGGCACAGGGCGGGCATAGACACAGGTGCGTCATGGACGAATGCTTTCAGCATGACTTGTCTCTGACTCTCTGAGGACCTGGGCCAGTCACTTACCCTCCTTTGTCTCCATCTCAGCCAAGAGGCTATTAATGCCTACTTCACAGAGGTGTTGGGAGTTAATTAAGGTTCACTAAGTGCTTTGAAATCCACGGATGAAAGGCCCAGTGGGGAAGAACTTTATTATTATTCCATGTATCATCTTAAGAAGTGTATGGTGATGATAGCCACCTGGTCCTTTTCATCTTCAAAGTGTTCTTCAGACATTAGCCAATTAAACGTCACCATTCCCTGCCCAGTCAGTGGGTGTCCTCCAGAGAGGGAATCACATGGTGAGTGGGCGACTCTTTCATTCTTGGCCCCCGGGGAGTGGGGGTCAGAGGCAGGCTCTCAGCTCTTCCAACCTCGACCTTCCTCAGGCTCGACTTCCTCTGTGCTTTCTACCGTTGGGTCATGGGGACGCTGCACGGGCCCCAGGACTCAGTCACCATTTTGCTTCTCCCATGACGTGTGTGATGCTATGCATCCTAAGTCATCCATTCTAAGATGCATCTCTTCTCTCACATTTGAACATCCCTGAAATTTCTCCGCATCTTACAGCTGATGCCAGATGACAGGTCGATTGGAAGTGTCTTCCCTGTCACAGATAACACAAAATAATAGGTAGGGTTGTTGTCATAGTTGTTGTCATCCACAGTTGCTGAGATAGGATCCTGTTACTTATTCTAGAACTTACAGCTTTGAGGTTTGTTAGGAAATAAACTCATTTTTGGAAGAACCACTTCTCCCCATGTCACAATTAGACTTATGGTCACTATATGATGTGGAAAATGCAGGTAATTAAGATAAAGGTGGCAAAAATCCTCAATGTCCATTTTTTTTGTGCTATTGTCATGGTGACAGAAATAACAGACTTTTAATTTTAATGTGCATTATTAACCTTTTTTGGGGTCACTTTCTTAAATCCTGATAGTCAACAAAATGATAACTCAAGCCTTGGTCTGCAGCATTTGCCAGTTTCCTTCTATGAGTACTCAAGGATCAATGCGAAAGGCATATTGCTGTATTTCCTTCCCAGCTTTTCTCTTTTCATTATTGGGAACATTATAAAAAGTAATTTCTGTCTACTGTAGAAAAATCAGATCATATAAAGCCAGTATAATATAAAATACAAGTCACTGATAAGCCCATTTCCCATCATGGCCGCTTTTAAAATTATAGTAACCATATTTCCATGTTGCGTAAGTAAGATGTGTTAATAATTATAAAGAATAGACACACATACACACACACAAAAAAAACCCCCACAAAACCTACAGTGAGCTTTCTGATGAATTTCCCTCTACCAATTATTTATATTTGTCTTTATTTCTATCTAGAACCATCAATATCTAGATCTACATCTATATACACACAACATTGAAGACACAAAGTATGTATAATTTTAACTTGTGTGCTGTTCAGCAATATTGATGAGAATTAATCATATATAGATCAACAGTACCCAGCCTACAGTGGTTTGTCTTATGGCTTTTCAACTTGACGATGGTATAAATCCGTATGTATTCAGTAGAAACCGTACTTCCAATTCTGAATTTGGATCTTTTCACAAGCTAGCAAAATGTGGCCTGATCCTCTCTCCTGATGCTGGGCAATGGCAGTGAGCCTCAGCTCCCCACCATCCACATGACCATGAGACTCAAAAACCAGAACACTGACAGTCATCCTGTACCCAGAAAGCCATTCCGTATGTCACTTTCAGTACACTATTCAATAAAGCACATGAGATACTCAATGCTTTATTATAAAATAGGCCTTATGCTACATGATTTTGCCCAACTAGAGGTTAATGTAAGTGTTCCGAGTACATTTAAGGTACAAGAGGCTAGAGGCAATGATGTTTGGTAGGTTAGGTATATTAAAAGCATTTTTGACTTATAATATTTTTAACTTAACGATTTTTTTTAAAGATTTTATTTATTTGACAGAGAGAAACACAGCCAGAGAGGGAACACAAGCAGAGGAGTGAGAGAGGGAGAAGCAGGGAGCCGGATGTGGGACTTGATCCCGGGTCTCCAGGATCATGACCTGAGTCGAAGGCAGTTGCTTAACCAGCTGAGCCACCCAGGCGCCCCTGATGTTTTGTTTTGTTTTTTTGATTAAGAACAAAGCAGCAACGAATATTTGTGCAAGCACATCTTTTCCAGGATCCTGATTTTTTCTTTGGGGTAGAGCCCTAGAATGCATACTACGGGATCTCTGCCTCGACCTTGTTAAGGGCTCTTGATATGTATTACAAATTTATCTTCCTGATCGATTAAATTAGTTCATATACCCGCAGTTAGTCACTCATTTACATTGCTCTATAACACTTCCCACTTCTTTCAGGCCAACCAAAAAAGTCTTGGTCATCATCCTCTCTCAGTCAGTTGATTTGTGCTCAGGAAGGTTAACATTGAAATGCTATCTACCTATTCTTCTATTCATGTGTATATTTGTAGATTATGCATATGTTTAATAGATGATATTATATAATAAATTTATATTATATAAAAACAGAAATAATATTTAATATAATATATTAAATATAACAACATATTAAATACATATCACATATGAATATAGAATATAAATATAATATATATTTACATTATATGTGATATAAATACATAAAATGTATTATTAAATAACATAGTATACATTAAATATTATATTAAAATGTGTTTATTATACAAATGTAAATGTATAACATATGTAATATTAATTAATTAATATTTTTAAAAGATTTTATTTATTTATTTGACAGAGAGAGACACAGCGAGAGAGGGAACACAAGCAGGGGGAGTGAGAGAGGGAGAAGCAGGCTTCCTGCCGGGCAGGGAGCCTGATGTGGGACTCGATCGGGGACTCCGGGATCACGACCTGAGCCCAAGGCAGTTGCTTAACCAACTGAGCCACCTAGGCACCCCATATATATTATATTTATTATACAAATGTAAATACATAAGTTCCCATATACACACATGTGCATGTATCTTTTCCTATCACTGTTTTGTCTCTATTTGGTTTCGGTTGATCTTCGAATGAAAGGCCAGAAAAAAATCACCCCATAAATGATCTTCACCCGAGTTCCCATGCATCCTGGTGGACTCCCAGAGCTTTGGTAAATTGATTCTAAGTGAAGAATGGTCTTTTGGTTACAGGAAAGATTGTGATGTCCAAGGAACACAGGTTTTTTAAAGGTATCTTTTATTTTGTGGTTGTTCATCTTCCTGCCTACCATTTGAGACAATATGGTCTTAATTTTTGGTTGGTGGGAGGGGGGGACTGCGCTCCCAGAGAACTTTAATCTGCATACATATTTGAGGAAAGGACAGGTAGCAGTGACTATATCGGGATTCAAATCACATACAACAGATGCCTGATACATAATCCACTTAATTGAAGAGGTTATACATATTAGCCAACAGTGCCCCAAACAATTTTGTGGTGTTTTGTTCAGTGATTTACTTAGCATATATATTAAATGAACAGATATTTGTTCATCTACTGACTCTTGGGCAGATGATAAACGTCTTGTGGGCGGGGCTTATCTTGCTTTGAGAGCGGATGGCTCTGGATCAGCGCTAGGGACCCAAGTTGGGAAGAGGAATTGCTTGACATTTGAGTGGGGAACATCAAAATCCCCAAATCTGTGACTTTAGCCATAACTGACAATTCTCTTAAAGTGTGCATTGTAAAAACAGCTGCAGTGGTACCTTATGACCTCACCGCCCTTCGCTCTGATAAAGAATACCTCTTTCTCTTTTCCAAGTTCTAAACGGAGAGAGAGACAGAGACAGAGACAGACAGATAGCTGGTGATAATTAGTGATAAAATCTTGGCGGAAGGGAGTGCCTTATGCATGCAGGTCACAGTGGGCTTTCTAAGGTTTTGGTCTGAGTTAGACATCGCTCCCCACTCCCACTCTGGTGGAGCCCGAGGCCCCTCTCTGTCCATGGCAGAGAGCCAGCCATGGGGCACAGAAGGGATGGGAATGTACCATCACTGCCCCTCTGTGGCCAAGGTGAGCCCGGGAGGCTGAGCTGAGCACACCCAGTTTCTGCTGCCAACCTCACCGATCAGAGCAGCCAGCCTGCTCTGGGGGAGCAAGGAGGAGATGCGGTAGAGGAGAGGCGAGGTGTCACATTGTAGGAGCACGAAGCCAGGGGGATGGAGACCCCTCTGATGAGGCCAAAGATACTCCTGAGATCACGTTTCCTGCAAAAGTCAAGTCTTGGCCCAATGTCATACAGACCAGCAACCTTTCCACCCACATCGACGGCGTCTGGTTCATTGAAAGTGCAATTTTTGTGCCTCTGGGATTTTTGTACCTTCTCTGAAATTGCTCAAGAAATCACAGTCTCTTGTTTTCAGAGAGGGGTGCAGAGTGTGTGTGTGTGTGTGTGTGTGTGTGTGTGTGTACTGTCCCCTGCTATCACCAACATCCTACCATTTATCTAAAATTTCTATTGACTTAGAAAAACTTTCACATTTCCACTTAATTCTTTTTTTTTTTCTTTAGGACTATTTCCCACTGAGAAGTCAGTGTTGGTGGTAGTGGGGGTGTTGGGGAGGGGTGGTGACTGCTTTTCATTATCTCAAAGGAGTGACTTACAGAAGATGAGATAAGCTTTGGCTGCTGGGCTTACTCACTGCTCCCCCAGCGTGGGACCCGTACCCCCAGTCCTGCTACGTAGGATTCAGGTTCTTAAATAATACTACTTGGACCACTGGGATGTCTCATGAAGAGCTGAAACAAGAAATAGGCCATCTGCAAATGTCAAGGGTCCTGTCTGATCCTTCCCGCATAGGGTCAGGCAGTAAATCATTTCAGCCATGTGGGCCATATGGTCTGTGTCCCGACCACTCAGTTCCGCGGTTGTATGGCGAAAGCAGCCACAGACAATGTGTAAGCAAACACACGTGGCGGTGTTCCAATAAAACTTTATTTATAAAAAACCAACCAAACAAACAAATAAGTGATCTGCCAGATTTGGCTGGTTGCCTGGAGTTGGCCATCCTTGCTTGGGGCTCTCTGGCTTTTTCCTGCGTGCCCTCGATTGGAATTGCATGGTGAGAAGTGGTTCCAGGCCCTGCTTTGCTGTTGACCAACTGCGTGACCTTAGGTAAGTCCCTGAGCCCGTCTCTGGAACAGCTCAGGCTCCTCTCTGCAAAGTCACAGGGTGGATCCTTAGCAGAGGCTGCAGACCAGCCCTCCCCGTCCGTGTCTGGCCCACAGATGTGTGTTATTTGGCCCATGTCGTATCCAAAACATTCCGAATTTGTTTCCAACATTTCAGATGGGGGAGATTTCATATAAAAATCCAGATTTCTGGCTCCTCTTGAAATATCAGAAAATCTGCCATCCCTGGGCCCACATTGTCTGGTGGTTGCCCTTGCCCAAGGCCGAGAGCAGGGTCTGGTTGCCCTGGGGGGGTGCGTGCACCCCTGGAACACAGCAGCCTCCCTCCAGCCTGCTTCAGCAGAGCAGGTTATTCCCTGACACCGCAGGGTCTTGGGTCACAAGCCCCTGTAGGAGACCTCCGGGTGCCTTTGAGTTTAAGAGTCAAGTGTTCGCTAATTAGTCCAAACC
>PITA01026885.1:0-21898 GCA_004023965.1 Spilogale gracilis
AGGTCATGATCCAGAGTTCCGGGATCGAGCCTCACACTGGGCTCCCTGCTCGGTGGGAAGTCTGCTTCTCCCTCTCCCTTTGGCCCTCCTCCTATTCCTTCTCTCTATCTCTTGCCCACTCTCTCAAATAAATACATAAAATTAAAAAAAAAAAAAGAAAGAAAAGAAAAAGAAAAGAAAGTCCTCTCATCAAGTTATCCCAGCCCAGGCACCAAGCAGGTATGTGAATAGGCCCTCAGCCCCCAGGCTTCCTGTCTTCCCAGCCAATACCCCAGACATCATGGAGGAGAGACCCACTGTTAAATTCCATGTCAAATTCTTGACCTGTAAAACCTGTGGGCATACTACAATTGTTCCTTTAAGCTGCTACATTTGTGGATAGTTTTTTTTTAAGATTTTATTTACTTATTTGAGAGAGAGAGCCTACAAGTTGCAGGAAGGACACAGTGAGACAAGCAGACTCCCTGCTAAGCAGAGAGCCAGATACAAGGCTCAATCCCAAGACCCTAAGATCATGACCTGAGCTGAAGGCAGACGCTTAATAGACGGAGGCACCCAGGCACCCTGTGGCTAATTTGTAAACAGTGATGCTTTGTGGGGTTGTCTGTTATGTAGCAGCAGCTAACTGATACAGCCCTCTCCAGAAAGGAAGGACCTTGACCTTACACCTCTGACTCCCTCTGAGTCTCATCCATTCATTCAAACTCCCAAACCTCCCAAGCCCTCTCCTCCTCTCCACCGCCACTAATCCTACTCATATCGAGAGCCCCATCATTTTTCTTTTCATCTATCCATCCACCCAGCCTGTATTAACATTCCACTTGTTCACAACCTATTGTACCTGTTGTTAAAGTACTCGGGGTGCGCCTGGGTGGCTCAGTTGGTTAAGCGACTGCCTTCGGCTCAGATCATGATCCCGGAGACCCGGGATCGAGCCCCACATCGGGCTCCCTGCTCAGTGGGAAGCCTGCTTCTCTCTCTCTCACTCCCCTTGCTGTGTTCCCTCTCTCACTGTGTTTCTCTGTCAAATAAATAAAATCTTAAAAAAAAAAAAGTACTTGGACGCCTCCATCCTGATTGGCAAATCCATGCTGATCGAACCCCCAGAGCTCCACGTGGCCTCTTGGGACGTCCTAAGACACCCCCAGGACCCAGCAACTGCAGGGGGACACCTGGGCCAGCAGGGAGCCCCCAGGACCACTCTTCTATACCACGCCAGGTACCCTAATCCGTGCTAATGGTCTACTGCTTGTTACGAATTTTAAATGTTATTGTATTCATTCATTCATTCATTCGAAGTGTCCCTTGGCACCTCCTACAGTTCTGTCGCCTGCTGACAGACTGGAGTGGGCAATGACAGCTCAAGTCCACCAGTAAAAATATCAATCAAACCACACACAAACTTCATCATTCTTCCTGCTCCATCATCCTCTTCATCACCAAAGCCAAGGTTTACAGAGTACTTATGAAGTGCCTGGTGCTGATCTGTGTTCTATCTTCCTACTTTTCATTCTTACAACAATCCCTTGTACTAGGTGCCACAATCCTCGCACCCACCTCACAGCTGACAAAACCGAGGCAAAGGGGTAATTCACCCAAGGTCACTCAGTTAGCTGAACGGCAGAGCTGGGATGTGAACCCAGGCCAACAGGCTCCCGAGCTTGTGGGAACTACACGATGGTGCCAGGCTGGCTAGCTGCCCCTCATCCCAATATTTCCTGAAATGACCTTACAGCGCCCCACCTCTTCTGCCCTCTTCCCCTTGTGCTGCCTTGAGGCGCCATAGAAAACTCAGTTCATTTCCCACACACCTGGGTCTAACACTGAGTGATGAGTTCCCTCAGGACATGTGACATACTGATGCCAGAAGCTGCCCTCTTCCGATTTTTCCCAGGGCCTCTGTAGTCCACTAAAGAGTAGTTCTCCAAATGACAGGTCTATAACCCCGGAGCTGTGAATGTGGTCTTCCCCATTTGGAGAAAAGGGTCTCTGCCAATGTAAATAGGATCTCGAGGTGAAATCAGCCTAAATTGCCTGAGTGAGCCCTAAATCCAATGACCAGTGACCTTCTCATGGACACAAGACACAGAAACTGCAAGAGCAAAAGAAGGACTCTTCCATGTAGCCTTCAGAAGGCCCAACTCTGACTGCCCTGCTGGCCCTGACACCTTGATTTTGGACTCAAGGCCTCCAGAATTGTGAACCACTATGCTTGTGGTATTTGTTAGTGTAGCCACAGGAAACCAATATAGCATGTAAATTTGTAAGACAGATGTATGTGATCCTGGGTATACAATATATAAACACAGACCACCATGTACAGTTGCACAGGTAGTTTCACTGTACAAAGGAATTAAGTCATGGGGACAAGTGGAGCCTCAAATGTAGCTGAGGCTTTGCTCACACCAGGGAGACCCAGAGAAGGGCAACATCCACCTGGAGAAAGAACTCCCTTCTAATTCACACAAAGGAGATTAGGGGACTGTGCCTTCCAGAGGAGGCATCTCTTTCAATTCCACTGGAAAGCCTAAGAGCTAACTCAGCCCTGGCTATGTAGCCACTGGCACGCTGTGTCTATTTCAAAGCCAAAAAAGGAAAACAGGGGGAAAAAAACGTGGATTCCTCGCCCACTCCCACCCCTTTGGGGAAGAGAGAGGAAAAGCAATTTGAAGAGCAATTAAAATCTACACCATCTTTATTTTCAGTGACCTTTAGAGTTCTAAAATCATTGAATTAGTTTAACAACATAAAAGCGTGCCCTATAAAACTTGGAGTGCTCATAAAGTGATTGGTGTCTAGTTCCTAAAAGCCTAGTTTATACAGGTAGTTACACACTAGAATGTTCTGTGCCCCCCGCCCCCCCATCCACCACCGTTCTAAATTTGCTATAAAGCTGCGGGCTTGCCAAGAAAATCAGGTATCTCAAAAGGTTTTACATTTTTCTCTGAATGCTGGTTTATTAAAAAAAAAACAGAGGAAAGTCAAAGAAGGAGGGAAAAAGGGAGTGGGGCGGGGGGAGGGAAGAGAAGGAATAATTACATTGACTGGACGCAGGGCCTCTCATGGCACTGGGCAAAGAGAGGGCTTCGAGGTCAGGACCAAGCGCAGCTCAGAGGAGCAAAGAGGAAACAAAAACTCCAACAACACTGCACGTGCTTTAGGCCACTGGGTCTTAAACTTGAACCTGTACCAGAATCACCTGAAGGGCTTTTATTTTATTTTATTATTATTATTTTTTTTTAAAGACTTTATTTGACAGAGAGAAACACAGCCAGAGAGGGAACACAAGCAGGGGGAGTGAGAGAGGGAGAAGCAGGCTTCCTGCCGAGCAGGGAACCTGATGTGGGACTCGATCCCGGGTCTCCGGGATCATGACCTGAGCCGAAGGCAGTGGCTTAACCAACTGAGCCACCCAGGCGTCCCTTGAAGGGCTTTTAAAGTTAGGATTGGGTTTCACGGCGAGAAGGTCTGGGGCAGGGCCTGGGAACGTGCATTTCAAACAAGTTCCCAGGTGACGAGGATGCTGCAGGCCCAGGGAGCACACTCAGGAGAACCGCTGTTCTATAAGCTTCCGTCTCTTCCTTTTCCTCCCAGGACTCTCGCTCTCATACTAAACACAAGCCACCAGTTCCTAGCCAGTGACAAGATGGCCTCACAGCGTCAACAGGTCTAAAGAGGTCGCCCATTATCCAAAGCCACTCCCAGCCTGACTTCCTGGTCAACAGAACTTGCATTCTTGCATTGGGTTTCATCACGAGGATGAGTCATTATGAGCGTAGGCCTTTGCCCCTTGGTCAGAAACTTCCCAGGCTCCTTGGCAGTTAATTTGTGGACATGGGAAAGCATTTTTTTTTTAAGATTTTATTTATTTATTTGACAGAGAGAAACACAGCAAGAGAGGGAACACAAGCGGGGGGAGTGAGAGAGGGAGAAGCAGGCTTCCCGCCGAGCAGGGAGCCCGATGAGGGGCTCGATCCCGGGTCTCCGGGATCATGACCTGAGCCGAAGGCAGTTGCTTAACCAACTGAGCCACTCAGGTGCCACTGAGAAAGACTTTTATATTTGGATAAAGAAAGCCCTACATCGGGAAGATTATTTGCCCCTGCTCCTTCTTCCTGCTTGAAAAACTGATGTGAACCAAGATAATGGCTGCAGCAGCTATTTTGTGGCCCAGAAGGAGAAGGTTGAAAGAATCAGAACACAGCAGCCTGGCAATACTGAGCTGCCCCAAATCCCTGGAATGGCCTATTAGACATCTTGTTCCAGAAGAGGATGAAAATCCTGGCTTAAGTTAAACATACACTTACTCTATGACCATAGTGAAAAGAATGTGTACAAAAAACATTTCCGCAAAAAATTTTCACAGCAGGGGCGCCTGGGTGGCTCAGTTGGTTAAACGACTGCCTTCGGCTCAGGTCATGATCCCGGAGACCCGGGATCGAGTCCCACATCGGGCTCCCTGCTCGGCGGGAAGCCTGCTTCTCCCTCTCTCACTCCCCCTGCTTGTGTTCCCTCTCTGGCTGTGTTTCTCTCTGTCAAATAAATAAACTCTTAAAAAAAAAAAAAAGATTTAAAATAAAAAAAATTTTTTTTTTTTCACAGAAGCCTTCTACACAAAAGCCCCAGACTGGAAACAGCGCAGATGTGTACTGCCTGGTAAAGGAACTACGCTACTGTTACCGTGCAAACATGAAAGAATCTCAAATGCATTCTGGTGAGCAAAGGAAGCCAGACACAGAAGACTATCCACAGTGTGATCCAGTCACATAAAGTTCTGAGCAGATGAAACCAGTGGGAAGAAATCAGAGCTGTGGTGGCCTCAAGGGGACAGGTGGAGGGACAGCGGGAGGGGGAATCTTCCCCAATGACGGAAATGTGCTGAATCTGGATCTGGGTAATGGTTACATGGGTAATATTTGTCAAAATTCATCACGCTGTGTACTGAAGATGTGTGCATTCAGTTGCACGCAAATGATACCCAATAAAGCACAGCTAGCGTGTAAAAGGGGGAAAAAAAGCCTGTACAATCGATTCTTGTTATTCATGGTAGTTATGTTTTATAAAGTTACCACAATCACTGAATTGGGGAATCCTGAACTATCGCTCCTGGGGGAAATCGAGGGTTAGGTCCCTGCAATCCTCTAGTCACATTTCCCTCAGGCGATCAATACATAACCTTGTTTTATGTGTGTTTCCGTTTAAATACAACCTATTTAATAGATGTTGCTGATTCGTTCACAATGAACTCACGGTCCACAGCACTATAACTCACGTCTGAACGAAGCTTGCCCGGCACATGCATTTTCTACGTGAGACACTTGCCAACCTTCTCGCCTTAGGTTTGGGGGCACTTTTAAACGGGGAGATCACCACCGGCCAGCACAATGATGTGAAAAACAGGGCACTAAAGGTCTGACCACGAAAAATGCACTTGTTTGCAGTATGGGAGCTAGAACAAGAAGGCAGTGTTTGATTTTTTGATCTCCACTAGGAATGGGCACGTAAGGAGACTCAAACTCCGCCCCCCCCACCGCCGCCCTCCCCCGCTCCGCCCCGCGCATGTGTAAACGACTGACAGTTGGATTGCAAAGATGAATACAGAGCAAGGGGATGCATTCACAATATGGCATCTGTAAATAATGAGGCTCTCCAGATTCTAATGCATGTATCCCTTACTCAGCAATTCACTTACGTATCCTGTAGGCACAAAGTGAGGTGTGCAACATTATACATGTCCGCAGCTGTTTATAACAGCAAGATATTGGAAACAATCCACTGGCCATCAGTAGAAAAAAGGTTGAACAAAAAACTATGGTCCATCTAAGCAGGGGAAGACATTTGTTCAAAAAAGTTTTTTTTGTTTTTGTTAAAAAATAGGAATATTATTTAAGCCATCATTGGTCAGGTAAACTGTTATTTTCTGCCAAAGGCGTACAGACCAAAACCTAGTCCGTGGTAAAAGGAAGTGGGCTGGGATTTGAACCCAGATTTCATGGACACGGTGGCCTGGATGGCTTTCTGATGTCCGTGAAAACCCCAGATGCCTGAGCATCTGCCGGCAGTGAGCGACCATCCTCCCCTCCACCCTCCTGCATCGAAACGCTTTTCTTTGGATTTTTCTTTCTGGATTCAAGCACAGCTTTCTAATTTCTCATCAGAGCGGAGCTGTCTTCAGGAACTAGCTAACCCCGATGGCTCCAAGACACCACACTTCCTCCTGTTTCTTAATAAATTCCCCATCCTTCCCTGGGTTTTGCAACCAGCACCATCCGTGTAAAGATGTCCCTGAGCGCTGCCTGGAGCACTGCGGGGGAGTCGCTCACTGCCTTCCTGCTTCCTCTCCGGTTCCTTCTAAACTTGGTTCCCCACTCAGTGGCCAAAAAAACGATTCCATTTTATTTAAGGTTGTGTCGTTCCCAGCAGCGCTGGAGAGGCGGCAGCGAAGACAACAGATATCCCTGCTCTCCCGGAGGTAACATTCTACTGGCAGTAGTCAGACCACGGAGACATATGACATACAGCGGAGTGGGCAACGGCAAGGGTGGAGGAGAAAGTGGGCAGGGGAAGGGGCAGGGAAGGAGGGGGATGCATTTTTAGGAGAAGCAGTCAGGACAGCTTCACAGATAAGAGAAGTCTGAGCAGATGTGGAGAGAAGAAGAGAAGCAATGTGGACATGGGGAGGCAGAAGGTACACCAGATACAAAGGGCCTGAGGTGGAAATGTGCTGGGGGTGCTTGAGCAACAGCAAGGAGGTGAAGAGGGGTCTAAGAGGCAAGGTCAAAGGCCAAGCAATGGAAGGCCTGGTAGGCCAAGGTGAGGTCCTGGGCTTTTATTCTGAGGGATAGGCTCTCAACCTGGGCTGACTCAGGTTTTCACAGGATCCCTCTGGCTGTGAGTGGAAAATGGATTGCAGGAAATGAGGACAGGGGCAGGCAGCCCAGAGGCAAGATGCTGGTAGCAGGGGAAGAAGTGAAAACCGGCCAGATTCTGGATACCAAGGCAGAGCAGCAGAGTCTACAGATCGACTGCCCAGGGGGTGGAAGGGAAATAGCAGAATCAACGGGCCCTGCAGAGTTTGTGAGGGACTGGAGAGAAGAGCGGGTCATTGAGAGCAGCCAGCAGGACGTGCAAACACAGCCTTACACAAGCTCCCTTGTTTGATCTAACACTTTCTTCAGTGAACACATTTCTGTCTAAGGTATTCTCATGGTCCTAAAGCTATTAAGTACCCAGATTAACACACCCTACCCAGGACAAGGTGTACATGTGTATGTGTGTGTGTGTGTACATGCATGCCTTGCTGCCAGCCTCCGAGACAGAAAGGGCTGCAGGGAAGCACGCAGGTCAGAGATGTGCAGGCCCCTAGGCCTTCCTCTCACAGAAATGCCTTTTGTATCTTGTTTCAGGATCTGTCCTCACCTCCAAATCTAAAGAGTTTCTAAGTTTATATCTGACTTCGTATCCGTAAACTATCTTGGGGTATATGGTGTGAGGTAGGGATCCAATTTCATCTCTTTCCATGTGGATGACTATTTTTCTGTCAACAGCTCCATTTACTGTCTCCCCCTTCCCCACCGATCTGACCAGGGCCCCCTGCGCCTCATGACACGCCCACACATGCCTGCCTCTCGTGCTGGGCTCTCTGTTCTGCTCCGTTGTTGGAACATCAAGTTCTATTTCTTCCTTAACCTCAGAGATCCAACAGATTCAGCTGGACAGGTAATCAATATATGGATTGACACTGGGCAAAGGTGACTCCTACCAGTCAGGGCAGTGAGGTGTCTCTGGGAAGGGCACAGGATTCCCAAAGTGTGATGTCCCTTAGCCTGAGAATACATTCCAGACTAAGTCAACTTATATACATTATACCACTGACTTTTAACTAAATTAATCCTTATAACAGAGATGGAGGGCACAAAAAGGGACTCAGAAAGAGAGCAAAAGATTAAAAATAAAGTACAGACACAAAAGCTCACATATTGTACGATTCCATTTATATGAAATTAGACGGAGGTGATGGTTGCACTCATGAACATGTGTACTTTATAATAAACAGACGACGGCGAAGAGCCCGGACTTTGCAACCAGACCTCCTGGGTTCAAATCCCACCTCTGCCACTTAACTCATGTGTTACCTTGGGCAAGCTACTACATCCTCCTCATGCCCCAGTTTTCTTCTCTGTAAAATCAGGTTCCAAGTTGCATCCACCCCAGAGAGTTGTGAGCATGGATATGAAACGATATGTGCAAATAATATCAGCGCTTAGTCAAACGCTTAACATTTTCATGGCTGGGACCACAGAATCAGAAGTGCTGTGTCCTCAGCCATGCGATCAAGGTCAACATCACTAGTAATAAATCAAGCTGACAATGCGTAGTACCTTTAATAGGACACAAGGAGAAGGGTATTTCACCGCTGGGGTCTTCCTTCCCCAAACCCTAACTGCCAGTCTAATCATGAGAGAAACATCAGACAAACCCCCAAGTGAGGCACAGTCTCCAAGACGCTCAACTGGAACTCCTCAAAACCAACAAGGTCATCAACAGTAAGGGAAGTCTGAGAAACTGTCCCGGCCAACAGGAACCTCAGGAGACATAATGATTAAATGCACTGTGGCTTCCTGGATGGGATCCTGAAACAGGAGCATTAGGAGAAAACTAGGGAGATCTGAATACTTTCTCCAGTCGTTTGACGGCAACGGACTGTATTGGTTTCTAGGTAACGTCGTAAGATGTGGACATTAGGGAAAACTAAGTGTGGGCTTTACAAAAGCTCTGTATCACTCCTGCTCTGCAGATCTAAAATTATTTGAAAATGAAGAGTTTATTATAGAAACTAACAACCTCAATGGTCTTCAATGAACCTAAAAGCATTGGGGGCACAGCTCCCGCCGCCGACTTCCTGAGATGCCTGAGCTGCACTGTGCCCCTGAGGGTGCGCTTGAATGGAGGTGCAGACACGCCAAGATCTGTATGTCCTGCATAGCTCCCGGGCAAGGCTGGGCAGCCCTCGGCCTTCCTGTGTGGCCTTCCCAGCTTCCGTTCCCTCTGCCCCGGACCCTGCCCTTGTTCTCCTACAATCAGCTAAAGGGCTCAGTCAGCCCGCACCCCTCCTCTGCTCAGAGCCCTCCCGGGGCTCCTGCCTCCCCCAGTAAAAGCCCAAGACCTCGCCACAGCCCAGCAGCAGGCTCTGCACCATGTGCCCTCACTGCCTATCGCTGTCTCCCACCTTCTGCCCCTCATCCACGCCCCTCCAACCACACCAGCCTCCTCCATACTGCTCTGCCACACCAGGCGCACACCTCCCACAAGACCAATGCACGCGTTGCTTCCTGTCTGGTAGGCATCTGCCCTTAACTCCTTTTCTCTACTGTCACCAGATCAGTGAGACTCAACCTGATTCCGTGTATAGCTACAATCCCTACCTGCCCCCGGGGAACCTCCACCCCCTTGCCTTGCTCTCCTTCACAGCGCTGATTACTATCTAACACGCTGTAAATGTGATTTATCTTATCTGCTGCCTGTCTCTGCCAGGAGGGGGTGAGCGCTGGGTCTGTTTTGCTCACTTTATGTAAACTCTGACGGAATGACTGAGAGGGACCGTTCTCAGTGGCTATAGCAGACGCTGAAGTGTGTAGGTGCCTGACTCTTGACTGGCCGGGGCTGGGGGAGGGAGCGGGGGAGACCCATGCCTAGGCTGGCCAGAGACCCATGGGGCTGGGTTCAGAATGGAGGACTGGCCTCTGCCAGGATGGGCGAGAGGCCTGAGGGACCCAGAAGAAACCTGTCAGAACGAGCTGGAGAGGAGGTGCGAGATTTTGGGGGGCGGATGTCACAGCCCAGGTAACCACTGTGGGCTCCTGTGGGCTCCAATGAGTCCAGTCTGTGGGGGAGGGTGGTGAGCTTGGGTTTCAGCACAGAGAGCTGCTCAGAGGAGGGGACGTGAGCAGAATGAGCTGGGGTGGAGGCATGGAACCGAAGGGCATTCCAGAGAGACGGAGGGTGAGCGAGAGGAGGAGAGAGAGACTGTGGGGACATCTCCACAGATCAGTGCAAGACACTCCACGGGGACCTGTCTGCCCCTGCCACCCGGTGCACCAACCCAGGAGGCAGATTACTTCAGTTATGGTCTACACCTGTAGTTCCTACTCACTCAATGCCAGGAGCCACCACAATAAGGAGGGCGACTAGAACTCTGGCCAAATGTGCAGAACACCCCTAGGGGGCGACAGCCCCCCCCAACCATGAAAAACCCAACAGGATCCCCATCTACACTGACCGCACAGGTGTCCAGCGCTCAGGCACCATGAAAGACAACAACTGTCCAGTCTACAGACCAAACGTGAAAGAACTAAAACCAGCAGCAAGCACCACAATCAAGGCTTTCAATCCTTATCTGAGAAGGAGTCTAGAATAGGTGATGCAGGACACGTATGCCTCGAGAAGGGAGCGGAGCCTTTGGGTAAGTTCCATTTAGCATCACAAGGAGCCTAGGGCTACTCTTCATGTAATTCCGCCCTTCCGAATAAAGGCAGATGTGGACCAGAGGGCAAGTTCTAGAATGTTCACAGGACCCCTGAACTGGCAACAACCCAGATGCCCCATCAATGGGAGAGTGTGCAAATACCCTGTGACAGAGCCACACAATGGAATACTACAGAGCAGTGAAAAGGGACAGACACATTACTGATCTACTCACACGGAAGAATCTCAGAAACACGATGTGGAGTGAAAGAAAACATCATCGTAGGATTTCATACAGGCCCAAGCCCAGGCAACACTCATCTGTGGAGTTATAATGGGGACAGAGGCTCTCGGTGAGGGTGGGGGGTGCAGAGGTCAGGGAGGGAGGTAAGTCATGCTTTGTTTCTCATCTGGGCACTGGTTCCACAAGTGCGTCCAACCTGTGAAAATTCACCCAGCTGCATGCTTGGGATGTGTGCACTTTTCTATACAATTCAACAAAAAGATCCCCCAGAGGGGAAGAAAACACCCTCACACCGTCGTCTACTCCTGGTAGGATGCAAAATGGAACAACTGCGTGCCACGCTGTTCGTCCAGACATTAATGGACAGCTAGCCCATGACCCAGCGATCTCACTCCCAGTAGATGCTCAGGAGAAATGAGAACACATGTCCGCAGAAAATCCCGTATATAGACATTTGGAGCAGAATGCTTCATTCTGAGGTGAGAACTAAGTACTCATCAATGGATGAACAGAGAAACAAACTATACAGACACACAGCAGAATGTTAGTTAGTAAGAAAACAGGAATGACGTCCCGACATGCTACAACCCAGAGGAACGGAGAAGCCGTCGTGCGAAGTGGAAGAAGCCGGACATGCAAAACCACCTGTGTTCTATGACTCCACTCACGCACAATGTCCAGAATAGACACGTCCACAGGGACAGAAAAGAGATCTGTGGTTGCCAGGCGCCGGGCAGACGGGAGGGATGGGAGGACAACTAAGGGGCTCAGGGCTTCTTTTTCAAGAGGGAAATGTTCTAAAATTGGTGCTAGGCACGGTTACACAACCCTGCAAATGTATTAGAAACCACAGAATTGTGAGCTTTACATGGCTGAGTTGTATGGCATGTGAATTTTATCTCAACAAAGCCGTTGGTGGTTTTTTTTGTTTTTTGTTTGTTTGTTTGTTTTGTTTTTAAGTGTCTATGAGGGCTCCTGGATGGCTCAGTGGTTAAGCGGCTGCCTTTGGCTCAGGTCATGATCTCAGGGTCCTGGGATGGAGCCCCGCATTGGGCTCCCGGCTCAGCAGGGAGCCTGCTTCTCCCTCTGCCTGCCGTTCCCCCTGCTTGTGCTCTCTTGCTTGTATGGGCTCTCTTTCTCAAATAAATAAAATCTTTAAAGAAATTTAGAAAAATAAATTAAAAGTATCTGTGGGATAAGGGTGGGCAAAATGGGTGAAGGGGGTCAAGAGGTACAAATTTCCAGTTCTAAAATAAGTAGGTCATGGGGATATAATGCACAGCACAGTAACTGTGGGTAGTAATCCTATACTGCATACTTGCAGGGTGCTAAGACAGTAAAATCTAAAAAGTTCTCATTACAAGAAAAAAAATTCTGTATGGTGATGAATGCACACTAGACATGCAGAGGTGCTCATTGAAATATTGAATCATTGTCTTGTACACCTGAAACTAATATGTTATGTGTCAAATATACCTCAATATAAAGAAAGAAAAAGTAGGGCACCTGCATGGCTCAGTCAACTAAGCGACTGATTCCTGAGTTTGGCTCAGGAACGATGATGATCTAAGGGTCATGGGATCAACCCCTGTATCAGGCTCTGCACTGGGCATGAGCCTGCTTAAGATCCTCTCTCTCCCTCTACCCTCTGCTCCTCCTCCCCCTCCTCCAGGCGTGTGCAGGTTTCTCTCTCTCTCAAAAAAAAAGAAAAAGAAAAAGTAACATGTATGATAGTATTTGTGGACCCTCTATTTCACAATTCAAAAAAAGAAAAGTAGCAAATACGTCTGACCACACCAAGGCCTGTTTATCCCATTTTACATGGTGAAAACTGAGCATGCCCCTGGCCACAGAACAGGTCTGCCTAGAAGCTGGGCCCCCAGCTCTCTTGTGGCTGGTTCCTCCCAAGACCCCGCTCTGTGCCCAGAGGGAAGCAAGAAGGAATCAGCATGGGGGGGGGGGGTTGCCTGGAACAGACCTTCCAACCCTGTCCTTTGTGCCTCTGCTATGGCAAATGCCTCTTTCCACTTTGCTGAAAGCATCCGTTCATTTGTTGAAAATTCAGAAATATTTCCCAGAGCCACATTACACCTGAATTTCTTCAGCGATCTCCCCACTGTTCTCTCTGCCCCCACCCCGCCAGCGTCTGGTTAGAACCTGAGTTGGCTCATATCCCTCTCTGCTGAGAACCCTCAGGGTTCCTGTCTCACTCACAGTAAAAGCAAAGTCCTCACCGTGGCCCACAAGGCCCCACGAGATCTGCCACTATACCTTCTAGCCTCATAGCTTGCTCTCTCCCCTCAGCTTATTCAGCTCCCGCCACATGGGCTTCCTCAATATTTTTCAAACACACCAGGCACCAACCTGTCTCAGGGCCTTTGCACTGACTCCTCCCTCTGCCTGGACTGCTCTTCCCCAAAAATCCACACAGCCTATCCCCTACCCTCCCTCAGGTCTGTACACAAATGTCAACCTCAGTGACCTCACCATCTCTGGCCACTCTATTTAAAAGAGTGGCCCAACCCCTTGCACCCTAAGCCCACTTCTCCTGCTTTATCTCTGTTAGGAACACTTACTGACATTTGACACAGTAAATATTTCACTGGCTTATCTTGTTTATTGTTGATCTCTCAAGTAGACACTTGAGAAATATTTGCTAAATATTGGGTAACTATAGAGTTGTACAGGTTGTACACTGCACAATCCCCCAACCCTTCCCCTCCCGCCCACGTAGGGAGGGAGTCCCATCTTAGGACACTGTAGATTTGTGTATACATATGACCACAATTTTCTGGCAGATGGCTGTAAAGGGTCATGAGAAAGGGGCATCTGTTTTTAGTTCCACAAAAGCACCACATGGGCTCATAGACGCCTGAGTTAAATAAATAGGCAAACTGCTGCTTCAGATGCAGCCAGAAAGCACCACACACACCCAGACTTTGTGGGTTGAGATCCCACTCTGCTATTCAAGCACCTGTCTGACCTTGGGCAAGTTACTTCTCTCTGCACCTCTGTTCCATTGTGGGTCTACGGGAACAGTAACACCCTCACAATACGGGTGTGAGGCTTAAACAAATCAATCTGTACAAAGTACTTGACCTGCAGTCCACGGGATGTGCTGGAGAAGCGTGCACTATTATCATAGCAGCTATTGTTTCCAAATCCCCAGGCTCAAGCTTCAAAAAATACAACTGGGGGTGGGAGGATGGGGGGTGGGGACCACTCTTAGGAGCAATGCACTCCCGCTTGGTTTGTGCTGGGCTGAGCTGCCCCATGGGGTTGGGTTTGGAGCCACCTGGAGGGGCTCTGGGGACCTAGGAAGAGTTCCAGCAGGGGCCTAACCCTACTCACTGAGGTTCTGATCTCCTCCCAGGAAGAGTGGGGAACACTGGGGCTGAAACCCCAGCTCCGGGGGTACAAACTCTCAGAGGGCATCCCCAACTCTATGAGCCCACTTGGCCGGTTCCCAAAACACCCCTGGATTGAGCTCAACCTCCTGGATTTTCCTCCCATCTTTAGCTCTCAACATACGTCACTCTACTCAACTGTGCACGAATGAGTTCCGAGGGCAAGGGGGATAAAGCAGATAGACTGGGAGGAAATATGCCAAAACTTAAACTAACGAGGCTACGCTACCCCAGGGACAGAATTACTAGTCACTTTTGTGTTCTCAGCATTTCTAGAACTTGTCTATTCCAATGTCATCTCCCCTTCCTCTTTTGTTCCTTCTAATGATTTTGTACTGCTTTTTTTCTGTTGAGAAACTGTGTTTTGCTTTCACTTTTTTTTCTTTAAGGTTTTATTTATTTATTTGAGAGAGACACAGCGAGAGAGGGAACACAAGCAGGAGAGTGGGAGAGGGAGAAGCAGGCTTCCTGCCGAGCAGAGAGCCTGATGCGGGACTTGATCCCAGGACCCTGGGATGGTGACCTGAGCCGAAGGCACATGCTTACCGAATGAGCCACCCAGGTACCCCTTGCTTTCATTTATTATGGAAACTGCACGAACCGCAAATGCATGCGTTGTAAATGCCACAGGCTGTCCCCAATTGAAACATGCCAGCCACTGGGACAGGAATAAATTGCGTTCAGGCTGGACAAGTGTCCCTTTGAAAGGAACAACCTCGGGGTGGTCAAGAGAGCAGGTTCTGACAATCCCAAGCAGGGATTCGAATATCTAACTCTCATGGGAAGGAACAGGAAGGCAAACCTTCCTCAACTGAGGGACCATCTGCCAGGCAACTGTTCTGGACCCTTCCAAAAGGCAAAGTCACAGAACACAAAGAAAAGCTGAGAAAAGCCTCCTGACTAAAGGAAGGGAAAGAGATAAGACAGCTAAAATGCAGTGGTGATTCCAACAGAATCCTCTGGGGTTGGGGGTGGTAGAGAGGAGATCTAGCTATTTGGGGCATTACTAGCACAACTGACAAAAACCAGAATACAAAAACTAGTAGAGTAGATAACAGCGCTAGGTCAATGTTCAACCAGGAGCACCTGATCACCATCCTGGGCTTACATAAGACAACATCCTCAGTCTTCAGAAACACACATCAAAGTGTCAAGGGCCAAAAAAGCACAGCAGTACCGTTCCTAATCTCTAACGGCTTACAAAAAAGAAAGAGAGAGAGAGAGAGAGTGTGTGTGTGTGTGTAGAGTTCTGGTTGGACTGGCCCATTTTCCAGATGAGAGCACTGAGACTCACCGGCAGAACAGCTTTTGAGCCCCCCACCCAGAGCAAGAGAAGAGGGGGGTGAGGAAGGAAATGCGGTACAATGTTACAAGCCAGCAAATCTGAAGAAAGATTTCTCTACGTTTGTTATTTTTGCCACTTGTCTAGAGATTTGAAATTTTCTTCAAAATAGTAAGTCTGGCTGGCTCTGGAGCCATGCTGCTGGATCTGCCCAGCTCTGTCCCTCTCGGCTGCGCAATCTGGAGTTAGTGACTCTCCCTCTCTGTGCCTCGGTTTCTGGGTCCATAAAATGGACCTCACGGGCCAGTGGAGTTCGGCTTGAACACGCACAGGGGTGTTTTACTGCCAATCTGTGTTCCAATGGGACTTAAATAGTCTCGCCATCACCTCTGCACGTGGGCTGTTGTTGGATTTCAGAATGCACACACAAAAGCTCTGCATCAAACACTCAGTGTTAACTGTTACACCGTGAGTGAACCAAGGCCATGAAAATGGATGCCTCGTTTGCTTCTCCCTTGCCTCTCTGTCCATGGACACCTACTGGAGGGGCTGGTCCCTGCCTGGTGCTGAGGAGCTTGGCGACAGTACTTTGAGTGGTCCCAGGGGCTGTGAGACAGCGCCCTGTGTCCTTGGATGTGGGTGCCCCAGCGGGACCTGGACCAAGTCCCATTCAACTGTGTCACTCTGAGAGCCAGGAAACAAGAAGCCCCAGATAACGATCTGGTTTATACAGAGTCCCTTCTGCAGGCCAAATTTTATTTTTTATTTTTTTTAAAGATTTTATCTATTTATTTGACAGAGAGATAGATCACAAGTAGGCAGAGAGGCAGGCAGAGAGAAGGAAGCAGGCTCCCTGCCGAGCAGAGAGCCTGATGCGGGCCTCGATCCCAGGACCCTGAGATCATGACCTGAGCTGAAGGCAGAGGCTTATTAACTCACTAAGCTACCCCGGCACCCTGCAGGCCAAATTTTAGAAAGCTAGAGACATATTCTGTAAGAGATTCCCAGGTTTCCAGCTCTTCTTGAAAAACGGGAATATTGGCCTAGGAATGAGAAATAAGTGGCACCTGACCCCTTAAGACAAAGGAGAGGGGTGCAGCACACACGAAGAAACCAACCACCCGATAAAGATGACAAACAACCCGATTTCAGAACAAAATTAGATCAATAAGGGGGCACAGAAGCCAACGGAGAGATCCAACCTCTGTAGTCAGCAGGGAGATTTAAACTGCAACCATAATGAGCCAGCACTAGGTACCCAACAGAATCTAAAATGAAACAGACGGATGCCAGTGCACGGTGGCTAACGATGTGAATGGAGCCACTACAACTCTTCAGCCTTGCTGGGGGATGCAAACCATCACAGCCTCTTTGAAAAACAGCGGGGGCAGTTTCAACTCCCGTGAAATACATCCTTGTCTGCCTTAGTCCTTACTCCGAGGTATTTACCCAAGAGAAACAATAGCATGTGTCCACACAGAGATTACCACATCAAAGTTCACAGCAGCCTCCCTGGCCAGGGCCAAACACTGGAAACAACCCAAAGGTCCACCAATAAGGTGAGTGGATAAACAAATTGTGATCTGCCCGCACAATGGGACTCTGCTCAGCCACGAGCAGGAGCCAACGACTGACAAATCCATCACAGATGAATCTCAGAATCACTCTGAGTGACAGAAGCCAGAAGATGTAAGAATCCATTTTGTGTGAATCCACTTATATCAAATTCTAAGAAAAGCAAATCAAATCTGTTGTCACAGAAAGCAGATTTCAGGGGCACCTGGGTGGCTCAGTTGTTAAACATCTGCCTTTGGCTCAGTTCATGATCCCAGAGTCCTGGGATTGAGCCCCACATCGGGCTCCCTGCTCAGCAGGAAGCATGCTTCTGCCTCTCTCACTCCCCCTGCTTGTGTTCCCTCTCCAGCTATGTTTCTCTCTGTCAAATAAATAAATAAAATCTTTAAAAAACAACAAAAAAGAGAGATTTCACTGTCTGAGCTCAGGAGGCAGGGAGCACTAACTGTGAGAAGGCAGGAGGTGCTCTTTGGGGAAGGCAAATGTGTCCTGACTGTGATGGTGATTTACA
Source organism: Spilogale gracilis (assembly GCA_004023965.1). NCBI lineage: Eukaryota > Metazoa > Chordata > Mammalia > Carnivora > Mephitidae > Spilogale > Spilogale gracilis. Next base: position 17,484 of record PITA01026885.1, read on the forward strand.
AGATGATATCATTTGCCAAAATGTAGCTGATGGTACTCTCAAAATGAATGTATCACATTGTATATAAAATTTATCTCCATAAGTTCATTAAGAAGTAAAAAAAGAGCCCAGACTCTGACTGATCTGTCTGGTTCCAATCCTAGCTCCATCGCTTACTGGCTGTGACTTGGGGCAAGTGTCTTCACTTCTCTGTCTCAGGTCCTTTGCACTTGCCATTCTTGTTGTCACGAACACCGTTCCTGCAGACAGCAACAGGGCTGGGCCCCTCACTTTCAGGTCTTTGCTCCAATGAGCTTTCCAGGGAGGGCTGGTTAAAATGACCACCGGCCCTCTCCTCCCCCTTTCCCTGTTTTGGTTTTTTTCCCCACTGCACTCAGCACCTTCTGGGTGGTCCTAGCATGGGTCTCCCCCTCAAGCAGGGAGCTTTGTCTAGTTCAAGGCATAGCCTCCTCCTAGAACACTGCCTGGCACATTATAGCCACTCTGTAAAAAACTGTAGAAGAAATAAACAAAGGGATACATGGTACTCCCACATGGGGATGTGAGTTGTAAACACTGATAAAGGGAAAAAGTGCACTTATGATCATCCTGTCCAGCAACCAACAATCAGAGAGGTGAAGACACTGACTCCAGGTCACTCAGTAAATAAGACATGGAGCTGGGGTCCCCCCGGCTGCCCCAGGGCAGTCTGGCTCTATCAACTGCCTTCACTGGATCCTGTAGTCTGCCCCAGAGGAAAGGCATGATTGAGGACCTCCAGAGACCCAGATTTCATCCTCTGAATAGCAGGGGCAAGAGGGATTGGGGGTTTCTGTATAAGAAGACAACTTCATCAAGACCAGGCACCATGAGGCTGAGAGACCAAGGCCAGATTGGAAATCAATCAGAATTCACCACACACATGCCCCCGCCCCCCAACGAAAAAGCACCCTACATCACCTGCTGTCAGGGACATGTGAATCAAAACCATAATGAGACAGCACTTCACACCCACTAGGATGATTATAATAAAAAAGATGGAAAAATTAGAGTCCTCATGGCTTGTTGATGGAAATGTAAAACGCAGCTGCTGGAGAAAACATCTGGTGGGTAGGTGGCTGCTCAAGAAGTCAACAGAGAGTTGGCAAATGACCTAGCAATCCCACTGGCAGGCATATATATCCACGCTAGAAGTGACAACATAAGCTCACACACGCGTTCGTGCCTGAACATTCACAGTGGCATGACCCGCGACAGCCACAAAGCAGGAACAGCACACATGCGCCTTGACATGGAGAAGCGAGAGGTGGCACACTGTGGAATATTATTCAGTAGGAAAAAGGCAGGCAGTACTAGGCAGGCAGTACTGATCTGTCGCTATAATGCAGCTGAACCTCAGAAACACCACGCCAAGCCAAGGAGGCTGGATTAAAAAACTGCATGATGTTCGAATGCATTTATACGAAACCTCCAGAACAGAGGCCAATCTGCAGAAACAGAAAGCAGATTTGTGGCTGCCAGAAGCTCCCAGGGGAAAAGGAAGGACTTGGGGAAATGAGGGCACCATCCATGAGCGTGGGTTTCTCTCCAGCGTGAATATTCCAGAATCTGACGTGGCAAATGGCCACACAACCCTATGACTATACTAAAAAAAAAGCCCACTAAACTGTGCCTCTCAAAAGGGTCAATTTTAGGGCACCTGGGTGGCTCAGTCGGTAAGCATCTGCCTTCGGCTCAGGTCATGATCCTGGAGTCCCAGGATCTAGCCCCACATCAGGGTCCCTGCTCAGTGGGGGGCCTGCTTCTCCCTCTCTCACTCCCCCTGCTTGTATTCCCTCTCTAGCTGTGTTTCTCTGTCAAATAAGTAAAATCTTTTTTTTTTAAAGGTGAGTTTTATGGCATGTGAATTACATCTCCACTTACAAAAATGTAAAAAAAAAAAAAACAACACACAAAAGAAAGCACATCCCTTGATAGTACCAAACAACTTTGAATTTTCTCAGGTTTGATAACATCATGGTCATGGAAGAAAATGCTTATTTCTGTTCTTTAAATACATACTAAAGTATGTAGCATCAGATGACAGAAGATCCGGGATTTGTTTTAAAATCCTTCAACAACAACGAAACAGAGATTAATAAAGCCAGTGTGGTCAAATCTGGTTGTACGTGGGACCTGAGGATTTAAGGAACAGGAGTTCATTATGTCGCTGTCTCCACTTTCTGGCACATCTGGAAATTTTCTTTCTTTTTTTTTAAATTTGCCCCCAGCGATTCCAACCCTGGGATTTTAACTTACAGCTCTACTCGCATTCACACAAATCAACACTTTACAGTTACTCAGTGTTGGCTTGTTTGTAAGAGATTGGAGTATCCAGCAAAAGGGCACAGGTTCAATAAGTTAGGGCTCTCCGATGGGATACTATGCAGCTGTGACAGGCCCTGAAGTTGATAAGTTAGAACCTCCAGGGTATGTTATTAAAAGGCAAAGGGCATAGCAGTGTTTGAATACCCTGTTATCAGTATCTTAAAAAAAATGTGGTGTGTATGCATTCGTGCACACACCCACGTGTGATGCTTACACATGCACGGAACATCTCTTGGGAAAGAAGCCTAAAACTAAAACCATTTTACCTCTATGAAGAGGATAGCTGGGAGTCGGGAGGGGGGGGCGCGAGGGGGAGACTTTTCACCAGAAATCTTTGATACCGTTTAAGTTTTGTACTTGAGCATGTGTTCCTGCTGCTCCCCAAAATACCTAATAAACACACACATTTTTGAAAAGCTGTTTCCTAAGCGTAGCCGTGTCCCCACACATCCCCCCTGGGGCTGGATTAGAAGGATCAGGTTGTCCCTTCTGCTCCCTCCCCTGGGGTGGGCAGTGGGCACTAGGCTGGGGCTGAGGCCTCCCTCCAGGGAGGGCAGAAACAACCCATGGGCCCACCCAGGGCTCCCCGGGAACAATTTCCAGACTCCTACTCCCTTGGCCGAGGCTAGAGAGAGGGAGATACAATACAGAAAGAACTAGAGGAAGAGAAAGGAGAAGAAGAGGGAGGAGGGTGAGTGAGGAGGAGGTCTGGGTGCCTGCGAGAACAAAACAAGGACAAGCCTGGGCAGGAAGCCGCTGGAAATGCCAACCCCCACCTCAGCAGAAGAAACGGCCACTGAGAAGCTTTATTCATAAGCAACAACAAACTGGAAAACAACCCAAATGTCCATCAACTGATGAATAGAGAGATGCAATGTGGTAGGTCCATACAACGGAATGTTATTCAGCCATAAAAAGGAGAGAGGCTCTGTCATGCGCTTACAACATGAGCGAACCTGGGAACGTCACTACAAGGGAAAGCAGCCAGACACAAAAAGCCACATAGAGTAGGATTCCGTGTATAGGAAATGTCCAGAGCAGGCAGATCTGCAGAAATGGAAAGTAGATTAGTAGCTGGGGGGTGGGGTGGGGGGTGGGCAGGGGAAGAAATTAGGTACAGAGTTTCCTTCTGGGTGATGAAAATGTTCTAGAACTAGATTGTGGTCACAGTTGCACAACTCTGTGAATGTCCTAAAAACCACTGAGTTGTCTACTTAAAAAAAAAAAAAAAGGAGACGTTTATGGAGTGCAGATAGCTCAACTGAAAAAGAAGATGAAAAGGGAAAAACAATAACAGGAATGAACTAGGGATGAGAGGCAACTGTATGGACGGACCTTAAGAACGTTCCAGTGAGTGAAAGAAGCCAGGCGCACCAAAGGCCACATGGCGTGGTGTTCCACGAAATGTAGGATTTACGTAAAATCTCCAGAAAGGCAAATCCATAGAGACCAGAAAGCAGATTAGTGGGTGCCACTGGCTGCAGTCGGGGGACGAGGGAATCACTGTTTCATGAGTGTGGGATTTCCTTTTCAGGTGATGAAAATGTTCTGGAGCTGGAGAGCGGAGAAGTGCAGAATATCCTAAAAGCCACTGGATGGTACAACTTTAAGTGGATGAATTTTATGGCATGTGAATTATGTCTCAATAAAGCTGTTTAAAATTTTAAGCAAGCAGCAGGGAAAAAAAAAGAGAGAGAAACTGGTCGCGTGACCCACCTTGCCTCCCTAACCTGACTCTTCATCCCAACCCGTATACCCAGTCAGGGCATCTCCTGTCCGTGCGACCCCCAGCCCCCCAAACACATGGGCTTGGTCAGCGATGACAGACCAGAACCCCTACCTCCAGTTCCCGTTGTAATTCCTGGGATCCCCCCAACAATGCAGGCACACACCCCCCCCCCCGCCACGCCATCCTGGGTTGCTTTCCTTCTGTACCCACAGCTGGACACCAAGTTTTGGCCTCCTATTCTCCCCCTCCCAACTCGAGCCCAAAATGGGTAAGAAGACACAGAAACCACAAAGGAATGTGAAATGTGCAGGGTTTTAAGTGCAAAATGCTGACTTCAGAA
>PITA01026886.1:0-21894 GCA_004023965.1 Spilogale gracilis
TTGTTGTTTTCTGTCTTGTTAATTTTGGCCATTCTGACTGGTGTAAGGTGGTATCTTAGTGTGGTTTTGATTTGAATTTCCCTGATAGCTAGTGACGCTGAACATTTTTTCATGTGTCTGTTAGCCATTTGTATATCTTCTACGAGAAGTGCCTCTTCATGTCTCTTGCCCATTTTTTGATGTGTTCATCTTCTTTTTGGGTGTTGAGTTTGAGTAGTTCTTTATAGATCTTGGATACCAGCCCTTTGTCTGTAGTGTCATTTGCAAATATCTTCTCCCATTCTGTGGGTTGCCTCTTTGTTTTGTTGCCTGTTTCCTTTGATGTACAGAAGCTTTTTATTTTGATGAAGTCCCAGAGGTTCATTTTCGCTTTTGTCTCCTTTGCCTTTGGAGACGTGACGTGAAAGAAGTTGCTGTGGCCGATGTCAAAGAGGTTACTGCCTATGTTCTCTTCCAGGATTTTGATGGATTCCTGCCTCACGTTGAGGTCTTTCATCCATTTCGAGTTTGCCTTTGTGTGTGGTGTAAGCAAATGGTCTAGTTTCATTCTTCTGTATGTAGCTGTCCAATTTTCCCAGCACTATTTATTGAAGAGACTGTCCTTTTTCCACTGGATATTTTTTCCTGCTTTGTCAAACATGATTTGACCACAGATTTGTGGGTCCACATGTGGGCTCTCCACTCTGTTCCATTGGTCTATTTCTCTGTTTTTGTGCCAGTACCATGCTGTCTTGGTAATCACGGCTTTGTAATAAAGCCTGAAGTCAGGTAATGAGATGCACCCAGCTTTGCTTTTCTTCTTCAGCAATTCCTTAGCGATTCGGGGTCTTTTTTGGTTCCATATAAATTTTAGGATAAAATTTATACAATAAATTTTTGTTCCAGCGTTTTGAAGAATGTTGGTGGAATTTTGATCGGAATGGCATTGGAAGTGTAGATGGCTCTGGGCAGTATAGACATTTTGACAATGTTTATTCTTCGGATCCATGAGCATGGAATGTTCTTCCATCGTTTTGTGTCTTCTTCAATTTCTTTCATGAGTGTTCTGTAGTTCCTCGAGTACAGATCCTTGACTTCTTTGGTTAGGTTTATTCCTAAGTACCTTATAGTTTTTTTGGTGCTATAGTAAATGGAATCGATTCTTTGATTTCACTTTCTATTTTTTCGTTGTTAGTGTATAAGAATGCAACTGATTTCTGCGCGTTGATTTTGTATCCTGCTACATTACCAAATTGTTGTATGAGATCTAGTAGTTTGGGGGTAGAGTCTTTTGGGTTTTCCACATATAGTATAATGTCATCTGCAAAGAGAGAGAGTTTGACTTCCTCTTTGCCAAGCTGGATACCTTTTATTTCTTTCTGTTGCCTGATTGCTGTTGCTAGGACTTCTAACACTATGTTGAATAGTAGTGGTGAGAGTAGGCATCCTTGCCTTGTTCCTGATCTCAGAGGAAAGGCTGTCAGTTTTTCCCCATTGAGGATGATATTTGCTGTGGGTTTTTTCGTGGATAGATTTTATGAGGTTGAGAAATGCTCCCTCTATCCCTATACTTTGAAGGTTTTTGATCAGGAACGGATGTTGTATTTTGACAAATATATACTTTTCTGCATCAATTGAGAGTACCATGTGGTTTTTCCCTCTTCTCTTATTGATTTGTTCTATCACGTTGATTGTTTTGCGAGTGTTAAACCACCCCTGCATCCCTGGGATAAAACCCACCTGGTCATGGTGGATAATCTTTCTAATGTATTGTTGGATCCTGTTAGCAAGGATCTTGTACAAGTTGATATTTAATACAACATTGCATAATAACTTTTTAACTTGAATTTTTTTCATACATATACCTGTGTTAGTTTCCTGTTTGTTTCTTTTCTTTTCTTTTTTTAAATATACATATGAATATAAGCTTCAAGGTAATCCTTCATTCTTATTCAATACTACCCCATACATAAACCAGTTTTAATTTCCTTATTGCTCTAGAAAGTTGAGACCTTTAACAAAAATAACAAGATATACCAAGGGGGAACTGAAAAACTTTCCTTGCCCAAAATGAGGGTTGGTACTCACTTTCCCATCCAATTCTTCCGTCAGTGTTTCTGTGTATTTGTTTCTGCCTCTGTAATATATAAATACCATTCTTTGGGGTCGTTTGAGCTGGGTTTTGCTTTTTGATTTTTTCTCCTCTCTTTTTATTCAACAGGTTTTTGGTTTATTCTTTTCTGGTTTTTGAGCCATAAAAATCCTACCATTGTGGCCCATTTTGGCCATGCTTTTCTTGATTTTTTCTTTTATTTCTCTCTTTTTTCTTTCTTCTTCTTTTTTGGTTGTGACTTCTGATTCCTATGAAACCTTCCAGTGGGCAACTAGCCTGGATCATCATTCATATATTCAGCTACACATCCCCTCAAACACCCCTAACTAATATGACTCGGAGGAGGACCAACTAGCAGAAGAAATTCAGAGACAGCACCCCCTGCTACAGAATGACTGGATATAGACATACACCAATGACACAAACAGAATTCAGGGTAGCAATCATCCAATCAATGGCTAAGTTGGAAAAGACCATTAGTGGAAAGATAAAAGCTCTAAGGCTGGAAGTGAAAGCTGACCTGGCAGAGGTTAAAAATGCTATCAGTGAGATCCAATCTAACCCAAATACTCTAACAGCTAGAGTAAGTGAAACAGGAGATCACATTAGTGATCTAGAAAATGGATCGATTGAGAGGAGGAGCAGGAGAAGTCTCAGAACAAACAGGTAGAATCCCATGAAAATAGAATTAGGGAAATAAATGATGCCATGAAATGGTCCAATATCAGAATTATTGGAATCCCTGAGGGAGTTGAGAGAGAGAGAGAGAGAGAGAAGGCTAGAAGATATTGTTGAACAAAGTCTGCATGAAAATTTCGCTAATCTGGAGAATGAAACAAGTTTTCATGTTCTAGAGGCATAGAAGACACCCCCCATCCAAGATCAATGAGGCTAGAAAAACCTACAGGTACATAATTGTGAAATTCACAAATCACAAATTCAAAGAATATATCTTAAGGGCAGCTAGGGGGAAGAGAACACTTAGGTACAGAGGGAGACCATCAGAATAACATGAGACTTGTCCTCAGAAACCTGGAAAGCCAGAAAGGGCTGTCAAGACATATTCTCAGGAAATTAAATGAAAAAATATGCAACCAAGGAAAATGTACCCAGCAAGGCTGACTTTCAAAATAGAGGGAGAGATAAAGATCTTCCAGGACCAGCAAGGTCTAAAAGATTATGTGACCACCAAGCCAGAAGTACAAGAAATACTAAGGGGAGTTCTATAAAAGAAGAAAGAACCCAAGAGTGACACAGAACAGAAATTTACTGAGGCAGTCTATAGAAACAAGGTTGTCACAGACAACATGATGTTAATAAAAGCATATCTTTGAATAATCACTCTCAATGTGAATGGCCTAAATGCTCCAATAAAATGGAACAGGGTTACAGACTGGATAAAAGGCAGGACCAGTCCATATGCTGCCTACAAGAGACACATTCTGAAACTAAAGATACATCCAGACTGGAAGTGAGGGGATGGAGAACCATCTTTCATGCCAATGGACCTCAAAAGAAAGCTGGGGTAGCAATTCTTATATCAGACAAATTAGATTTTAATCTAAAGACTGTAGTCAGAGATATAGAAGGACACTACATCAATATTTTTTTAAAAGATTTTTTATTTATTTGACAGAGAGAAACACAGCCAGAGAGGGAACACAAGCAGGGGGAGTGAGAGAGGGAGAAGCAGGCTTCCCGCCGAGCAGGGAGCCCGATGTGGGACTTGATCCCGGGTCTCCGGGATCATGACCTGAGCCAAAGGCAGTCGCTTAACCAACTGAGCCACCCAGGCACCCCAACACTACATCATTCTTAAAGGGTCTATACACCAGGAAGACCTAAAAATTGTAAATATTTATGCCCCAACATTGGAGCAGCCAACTACATAAGCCAACTGTTAAGCAAAATAAATTTTTGTATTGAAAAAAATACATTAATTGTAGAAGATCTTAACACGCCACTCTCAGCAAGGGACGGATCATCTAAACAGGAAACCAATGAAGAAACAAGAGCTTTGAATAACACATTGCAGCAGATGGATCTCATACATATATTCAGAACATTCCACCCTAAACCAGCAGAATACTCATTCTTCTCAAGTGCACATGGAACTTTCTCCAGAGCAGACCACATACTAGGTCACAAATCAGGGCTCAACTGATACCAAAAGATTGAGATTATTTCCTGCATATTTTCTGACCTGAACCACAACAAACAGTTCAGAAGTAATTCCAACACTTGGAAGCTAAAGACTATCCTGCTCAAGAATGTTTGTATCAACCAAGAAATCAAAGAAGAACTTCAACATTTCATGGAAACCAACGAGAATGAAGATACACTGATCCAAAATATATGGGATATTGCAAAGACAGTCCTAAGGGGGGAAATACATAGCCATCCAAGCCTCACTAAAAAAAAATAGAAAAATCCCAAATACACCAACTCTCTTTACACCTTAAAGAACTGGAAAATCAACATCAAATTAAACCAACCCCACACACAAGAAGGGAAATAATTAAGATTAAAGCAGAGATCAATGAAGTAGAAACTAGAGATACAGTAGAACACATCAATGAAACTAGAAGCTGGTTCTCTGAAAGAATTAAAAAGATTGATAAACCATTGGCCAAACTAATCCAAAAGAAAAGGGAGAGGACCCAAATGAATAAAATTATTAATGAAAGGAGAGAAATCACAACTAATGCGAAGGAAATAGAGACAATCATCAGATTATTAGCAACAATTAAATGTCAATAAGTTAAACAATGTAGAAGATATGGATTCATTACTGGAAACCTATAAACTTCCAAGAATGAAACAGGAAGACATTGATAATCTGAATAGACCATTATCTAGTAACAAGATTGAAGCAGTGATCAAAAACATCCCAAAAAAAACAAGACCCCAGGACCTGACAGATTCTCTAGAGGAATTCTACCAAACATCCAAAGAAGAAATACTGCCCATTCTCCTGAAGCTGTTTCAAAAAATATAAGCAGAAGGAAAACTTCCAGACTCTTTCTATGAAGCCTGCATTACTTTAATCCCCAAACCAGGCTAAGTCCCCAACAAAAAGGAGAATTTCAGACCAGTATCCCTGATGAACATGTATGCCAAAATTCATAACAAGATCCTATCTAATAGAATCCAACAGTACATTAAAAAGATTATCCACCACGACCAGGTGGGATTTATCCCTGGGATACAAAGGTGGTTCAACATTCACAAATTAATCAACTTAATAGAATAAATCTATAAGAGAAGAGAAAAGAACCACATTGTCCTCTCAATTGATGCAGAAAAAGCTTTTGACAAAATACAACATCTGTTCCTGATTAAAATTCTTCAAAGTAAAGGGATAGAGGGAACATTCCTCAACCTCATAAAATCTATCTAGGAAAAACCCACAGCGAATATCATTCTCAATGGGGAGAAGCTGACAGCCTTCCCATTGAGATCAGGAACAAGACAAGGATGTGCAATCTTCCCAGTATTATTCAACATAGTGTTAGAAGTCTTAGAATCAGCCATCAGACAACAACAACAACAAAAAAGGCATTCAAATTGGCAAAGAAGAAGTCAAACTCTCTCTCTTCGCAGATGACATGATACTCTATGTGGAAAACCCAAAAGACTCTACCCCCAAACTACTAGAACTCATATGACAGTTCTGTAATGTGGCAGGATACAAAATCAATGCACAGAAACCAGTCGCATTCTTGTATACTAACAAAAATATGGAAAGGGAAATCAGTAATTGTTTTCATTTACTATAGCATCAAAAACATAAGATACCTAGGAATGGACCTAACCAAAGAAGTAAAGGATCTGTATTCGAGGAACACTCATGAAGGAAATTGAAGAAGACCCAAAGCGATGGAAGAGCATTCCATGCTCATGGATTGGAAGAATAAACATTGCTAAAATGTCTATACTGCCCAGATCAATCTACACTTTCAATGCCATCCTGATCAAAATTCCACAAACATTTTTCAAAGTGCTGGAACAAGCAATCCTAAAATTTATATGGAACTAGAAAAGAACCCGAATTGCTAAGGAAATGATGAAAAAGAAAAACAAAGCTGGGGCATCACATTGCCTAATTTCAAGCTTTACTACAAAGCTGTGATCACCAAGACAGCATGGTACTGGCACAAAAAGAGATACAGAGACCAATGAATAGTAGAATGTTCAGATATGTACCCACAACTCTATGGTCAAATCATCTTCGACAAAACAGGAAAAACTATCCAGTGGAAAAAAGACAGTCTCTTCAACAAATGGTACTTGGGGAAAAGGATAGATATGTATGGAAGAAATAAAACTCAACCATTCTCTTACAACACACAAAAAGATAAGCTCAAAATGGATGAAATAACTCAACGTGAGGCAAAAATCTATCAAAATCCTAGAGGAGATCATAGACAGTAACCTCTTTGACATTGGCCACAGCAACTTCTTTCAAGACACATATCCAAAGGCAAAGGAAACTAAAGTGAAAATGAGCTTTTGGGACTTCATCAAAATAAAAAGCTTCTGAACAGCAAAGGAAAAAGTCAACAAAACAAAGAGGCAACCCACGGAATGGGAGAGGATATTTGCAAATGACACTACAGACAAAGGGTTGATATTCAAGACATATAAGAAACCCCTCAAACTCAAGAACCAAAATAAAAATGATCACATCGGGTGCCTTGGTGGCTCAGTAGGTTAAAGCCTCTGCCTTCAGCTCAGGTCATGATCTCAGGGTCCTTGGATGGAGGCCCACATCAGGCTTTCTGCTCAGTGGGGAGCCTGCTTCCTCCTTTCTCTCTGCCTACTTGTGATATCTCTCTCTGTGTCAAATAAATAAATAAAATCATTTAAAAATGATCACATCAAAAAATGGGCAGGAGATATAAACAGACACTTCTCTGTAGAAGACATACAACTTGCTCACAAACACATGAATTAATGTTCATCATCATTAGCTATCAGGGAAATTCAAATCAAAACCACATTGAGATACCACCTTATCCCAGTCATAATGGACAAAATTAATAGGACAGCCAGCATGAAGAGTTGGAGAGGTTGTGGAGAAAGGGGAACCCTCTTACATTGTTTCTGGGAATGTAAGCTGGTGTAGTCTCTTAGAAAAACAGTGTGGAGAGTCCTTTAAAAATTAAAAATAGAGCTACCATGGGCGCCTGTGTGGCTCAGTGGGTTAAAGCCTCTGCTTTTGGCTCAGGTCATGATCTCAGGGTCCTGGGATCGAGGCCTACATTGGGCTCTCTGATCGATGGGGAGCCTGCTTCCTCCTCTCCCTCTGCCTGTCTCTCTGCCTACTTGTGATCTCTCCCTGTCAAATAAATAAATAAAATCTTTTTTAAAAATGGAGCTACTGTATGACCCTGCAATTGCACTATTGGGTATTTACCCCAAAGATACAGATGTAGTGAAAAGAATGGCCATATTTACCCCATTGTTCATTATAGCAGTGCCCAAAATTGCCAAACTGTGGAGACAGCCAGGATGCCCTTCAACAGACAGATTGATAAAAGATATGTGGTCCATATTCAATCTATCAAAGTCATAGAGGAGAACATAGGGAATAACCTCTTTGATATCGACCACAGCAACTTCTTTCAAGACATGTTTCCAAAAGCAAAGGAAACAAAAGAGAAAATGAACTTTTGGGACTTCATCAAAATAAAAAGCTTCTGCACAGCAGAGGGAACAGTCAACAAAACAAAGAGGCAACCCACAGAATGAGAAGATATTCACAAATAACACTACAGGAAAATGGCTGATATTCAAGATCTATAAAGAACTTCTCTAACTCAACACCAAACAACAACAACAACAACAACAAGCGCAGATAATCAAGTCAAGAAATGGGTAGAAGACATGAACAGTCACTTCTCCAAAGAAGACATACAAATGACTAACAGACACATGAGAAAATGTTCATCATTAGCCATCAGAGAAATTAAAATAATAATCTCATTTAATTCCCTCAAAAACTGTCTATGAAATAGGAGCTATTATCATTCACGTGCAACAGATGAGGAGACTGAGGCTTAGAGAGTGTAAATAACTTGTCCAGGGGCCCACGGGGAGCATTTGAGTCCCTGTAGCCTGCACACTTCTAAGTTCTCCCTTATCCTTTTTTAAATACTCTATTTTCTTTTTTCAGTGTTTCAAGATTAATTGTTTATGCTCCACACCCAGTGCTCCATGCAATACCTGCCCTCAATACCCAACACCAGGCTCGCCCAAACCCCCTCCTTCCAAAACCCTCAGTTTGTTTCTGAGTCCAAAGTCTCTCATGTTTCATCTCCCTCCCTGATTTCTCCCAATTCACATTTCCTCTCCTTCTCCCACTGTCCTCCATGTGACTCCTTATACTCCATAAGTAAGTGAAACCATATGATATTTGACTTTCTCTGCTTGGCTTATTTCACTCAGCATAATCTACTCCAATCCAGTCCATGTTGCTACAAAAGTTGGGTATTCATCCTCTCTGATGGAGGTGTGATATTCCATTGTATACATGGACCATATCTTCTTTATCCATTCGTCTGTTGAAGGTCACCTTGGCTCTTTCCACAGTTTGGCTATTGTGGCTCCTGCTGCAATGAACATTGGGGTACATATGGCCCTTCTTTTCACTACACCTGTGTCTTTTGCCTCTCCATTCTCCTTAAAGGTTAGAACAGAAGGTAGAGCCAATCTTGTGGGGATAAGACAGACCAAACACCTCTGAAAAGAAACAAGCTAAGGAAATGCACTTGAGCTGGCCCTTCAGAGAATATTCAGGCTCAGTTTTCCCCTTCTCTTGATGACAACCGTAGTAGGAAGATGTAGGCTAACACAATTCCCTAGATTCAACTTTCTGGAAAAGGTGACACAAAAACATGTCTTGGATTAAGTTCCAGAGTACTTGATCTTGTGGCCTGCATAGCAAATATCTGGGACTGGAAATTTATCTATGATTTCATGAGACATTAAGAGGCTCATTTATGCACGTGACTCTGAACATCTACCTATTCAGCCTCCAATTTTTCTCCTGACTCAGCTTTTTAACAAGTTCGAGTCTCTTACATCTAAAAAATAAGTTGTCAAGACATAGAAGCCACTTCCAAGATGGCAGAGCAAAAAGTTCCATGGATACAAGTTCCTCAGCATACAAGAAAACTGGTGAAGATTTTTTTAAACCAACCATTTAAAATCTCTGGAAATTATCCAAAGGCAGCTGTGGCTGATGTCAAAGAGGTTACTGCCTATGTTCTCTTCCAGGATTTTGATGGGTTCATGCTTCAGGTTGAGGTCTTTCACCCATCTCAAGTTTTCCTTTGTGTGTGGCGTAAGAGAATGTTCTAGTTTCATTCTTGTGTACATAGCAGTCCAATTTTCCCAGCACCATTTATTAAAGAGATTGTCTTTTTTCCACTGGATATTTTTTCCTGCTTTGTTGAAGATGATTTGACCATAGATTTGTGGGTCCATATCTGGACTCTCTACTCTGTTCCATTGGTCTAGTTCTCTGTTTTTGTGCCAGTACCATGCTGTCTTGGTGAACATAGCTTTGTAATAAAGCCTGAAGTCAGGTAACGTGATGCCCCTAGCTTTGTTTTTCTTCTTCAACAATTTCTTAGCGATTCAGGGTCTTTTTTGGTTCCATATAAATTTTAGAATTTTTTGTTCTAACACTTTGAAAAACGTTGGTGGAATTTTGATTGGAATGGCATTGAAAGTATAGATTGCTCTGGACAGTATAGACATTTTAACAATGTTTAGTCCCCTACTATTATTGCATTAGTATCAATGTGTTTCTTTAAATTGGGTATTAATTGGTTGATATAACTGACTCCTAACTTGTTAGGAGCATAAATATATAATTATTAGATCTTGTTGGATAGACCCTTTTTTATGATATACTGTCCCTCTTCACCTCTCACTACGTTCTTTGCTTTAAAATCTAATTTGTCTGATAAGGATTGCCACCAACATTTTTCAAAGTGCTGGAACAAACATTCCTAAAATTTGTATGGGACCAGAAAAGACCCTGAATCACCAAAGAAATGTTGAAAAAGAAAAAGAAAGCTGGGACAATCACAGTACCTAATTTCAGACATTATGGCAAACATGCGATCACCAAGAGAGCATGGTGCTTGAACAAAAACAGACAAATAGACCAATGGAACAGAGTAGAGGGTCCAAATATGGACCTGCAACTCTATGGTCAAATAATCTTTGACAAAGCAGGAAAAAATATATGGTCGGAAGAAGACAGTCTCTTCAATAAATGGTGCTAAGAAAATTGGATTGGAGAGCTACGTATAGAAGAATGCAACTTGACCATTCCCTTATGCCACACCCAAAGATAAACTCAAAATGGACCGAAGATCTCAACATGAGGCAGGAATCTATCAAAATCCTAGAGGAGAATATAGGCAGTAACCTTTTTGACAACAGCCACAGCAACTTCTTTCAAGACACATCTCCAAAGGCAAGGGAAACAAAAGCAAAAATGAACTTTTGGGACTCCATCAAAATAAAAACTTCTGCACAGCAAAGGAAACAGTCAACAAAACAAAGAGGCATCCCAGGGAATGGGAGAAGATATTTGCAAATGACACTACAGACAAAGGGCTGATATCCAAGTTCTATAAAGAACTCCTCTCAGGGAGGAGGGGCAAGATGCCTGAAAAGTAGGAGACCCTATTTCAAAGGGTCCCCTGAAGTGAGCTAAATATCTATAAGAACACTGTGAACACCCATGAAATCAGCCTGAGATGTAAGACTACATACTTCTGGGTCTCTATGGGGGCATAAGGGATCAGGTGAGAGATAAAGTGGAGCAAGCGCTTGGACTGATTTCGCAGGACAAAGAGGAGGAGAAGGGATCCACCAGAAGCCATCCATTGGAAAGTAATACCCCAGTACGAAAGTGCCCTGTGCTTGGCGAACAGCATCAAATTGCTGTCTGGTTAAAAGGACTCAAAAACAAAGGGTCTTAAGAGGCAACTGGGGAAAGCTGACTGCCGCTGGCAGGGGCATAAAGCTGGGGCTCCAGGCCAGTGGTAGAAAGTGCTCCCCAGTGCCTCACCAGCGGTAGAAAGCGCTCCCCAGTGCCACAGTAGAAAGCACTCCCTGTCACCTCCTGAAAGAACCCCGAGGCGGGAAGTCCCTGAAACCATGCTTGGTCTGCCACTTGAGCTAGGCATGCGCAACCTGTGACAGAGGTGATTCTAAAGCCATCTGCACATCTTGTGGGACCCACAGGTTCGTAGTGCTCCCAGCGTGGGTGTGGGCTCCAGAGAGCATCCAGACAGCGACAAGCTCACACAAACCAATACCACATGCAGTTTCTGTGGTGCGGGGGTGAAGTGACAAGTGGGGGCTTCAGGCGCCATTCTGGCTAGCGACTGCAAGTGTGTGCTACCTGCTAGAGGTGGCAGGATGCAGGAAACAGTACAGAGGGAGAGTCTCTGTGCCCCCACACCATCCAGAGGTGAGTTAACTGAGGCTTCTCTCTGAGATGGACGTCTGGGTGAGGACATCTTACTTTGCCCTGACTTTTTGAAAAGCTGCAAAAACCACAAAAGAACAAATCCTACAGAGAACAAAAGCCTGAAAATACAGTTTCCATAGAGCTGAGTCCTTGAAAGAGGGTGGGGAGACTCATCACAGGTAACACTGACTGGAAAATAATGCGACAGGCCCCTCCCCTAGACGTCAAGCCAGAAGAACAAGAGGACAACACCAAAGAGTCTCCACAAAATTGTAAAACTCTAACATCGGGGGGAAAATGATATATTAAGCTCATGGTACTACCCCAAAACCTGTATATTTTATAGATACAGCTTTTCATTTTATTTTCTTCTTAACTTCTTTTTATTTTTATTTTTAAGTTTTCATATTAAATTTTAAATTCATTCTCACAGTCTTTGCAACGTGATACTTAACACAATACTCCATAACAATATTTGTTCCATTCTTTAAAATTTTATTTATTTATTTATTTTATTAATACTTACATTTTTTTTCAGTGTTCCAAGATTCATTCCACATTCCCCACACCCAGTGCTGTGCAAAATATGTGCCCCCAGTACCCACAACCAGGCTCTCCCATCCCTCCATCCCCCTCCCTCCAATTCCCTCAGCTTGTTTCTGTGTCCAAAGTCTCTGTTCCTTCATTTTTCTCCCTGGATTACCCTGCTTCCCATTAACTTTCCTTCTCCCACTGTCCTCCAGGTTACCCCTCATGCACCACAAGTAAGTGAAACCATGTGATACTTGACTTTCTCTACTTGGCTTATTTCACTCAGCATAATTTCTTCTAGTCCAGTCCATGCTGCTACAAAAGTTGGATATTCATCCTTTCTGATGGAGGCATAGTTTTCCATTGTATATATGTACCACAACTTCTTTATCCATTCATCTGTTGATGGGCACCTTGGCTCTTTCCACAGTTTGGCGATTGTGGCCATTGCTGTGATGAACATTGGGGTACATATGGCCCTTCTTTTCACTACGTCCGTATCTTTGGGGTAAATGCCCAGTAGTGCAATTGCAGGGTCATAGGGTAGCTCTATCTTTAATTTTTTAAGGAATCTCCACACTGTTTTCCAAAGCGGCTGCACCAGTTTACATTCCCACCAACAGTGTAAGAGGGTTCCCCTTTCTCCGCAGCCTCTCCAACACTTGTTGTTTCCTGTACTGTTAATTTTGGCCATTCTGACTGGTGTAAGGTGGTATCTCAGTGTGGTTTTGATTTGAATTTCCCTGATAGTTAGTGACGCTGAACATTTCTTCATGTGTCTGTTGGCCGTTTGTATATCTTCTATGGAGAAGTGCCTCTTCATGTCTCTTGCCCATTTTTTGATGTGTTCATCTTCTTTTTGGGTGTTGAGTTTGAGTAGTTCTTTATAGATCGTGGATACCAGCCCGTTGTCTGTAGTGTCATTTGCAAATATCTTCTCCCATTCTGTGGGTTGCCTCTTTGTTTTGTTACCTGTTTCCTTTGATGTACAGAAGCTTTTTCTTTTCAAGAAGTCCCAGAAGTTCATTTTCGCTTTTGTCTCCTTTGCCTTTGGAGAAGTGTCTTGAAAGAAGTTGCTGTGGCCGATGTCAAAGAGGTTACTGCCTATGTTCTCTTCCAGGATTTTGATGGATTCCTGCCTCACATTGAGGTCTTTTATCCATTTCGAGTTTGCCTTCGTGTGTGGTGTAAGAGAATGGGCTAGTTTCATTCTTCTATATGTAGCCGTCCAATTTTCCCAGCACCATTTATTGAAGAGACTGTCTTTTTTCCACTGGATATTTTTTCCTGCTTTGTCAAAGATGATTTGACCATAGATTTGTGGGTCCATATGTGGGCTCTCCACTCTGTTCCATTGGTCTATTTCTCTGTTTTTATGCCAGTACCATGCTGGCTTGGTAAACACGGCTTTGTAATAAAGCCTGAAGTCAGGTAATGAGATGCCCCCAGCTTTGTTTTTCTTCTTCAGCAATTCCTTAGCGATTCGGGGTCTTTTTTGGTTCCATATAAATTTTAGGATTGTTTGTTCCAGCGTTTTGAAGAATGTTGGTGGAATTTTGATCGGAATGGCATTGAAAGTGTAGATTGCTCTGGGCAGGATAGACATTTTGACAATGTTTATTCTTCCGATCCATGAGCATGGAATGTTCTTCCATCCTTTTGTGTCTTCTTCAATTTCTTTCATGAGTGTTCTGTAGTTCCTCGAGTACAGATGCTTGACTTCTTTGGTTAGGTTTATTCCTAAGTATCTTATAGTTTTTGGTGCTATAGTAAACGGAATCGATTCTCTAATTTCCCTTTCTATTTCTTCATTGTTACTGTATAAGAATGCAACTGATTTCTGTGCATTGATTTTGTATCCTGCCACATTACTGAATTGTTGTGTGAGTTCTAGTAGTTTGGGGGTAGAGTCTTTTGGGTTTTCCACATATAGTATCATGTCATCTTCAAAGAGAGAGAGTTTGACTTCCTCTTTGCCAAGTTGGATACCTTTTATTTCCTTCTGTTGCCTGATTGCTGTTGCTTGGACTTCTAACACTATGTTGAACAGTAGTGGTGAGAGTGGGCATGCTTGTCTTGTTCCTGATCTCAGAGGAAAGGCTGTCAGTTTTTCCCCATTGAGGATGATATTCACTGTGGGTTTTTTGTAGATAGATTTTATGAGGTTGAGAAATGTTCCCTCTATCCCTATACTTTGGAGAGTTTTGATCAGGAATGGATGTTGTATTTTGTCAAATGCCTTTTCTGCATCAATTGAGAGTACCATGTGGTTCTTCTCTCTTCTCTTATTGATTTGCTCTATTATGTTGATTGTTTGGCGAGTGTTGAACCACCCTTGCATGCCTGGGATAAAACCCACCTGGTCATGGTGGATAATCTTTTTAATGTATTGTTGGATCCTGTAAGCAAGGATCCTGTTGAGAATCTTGGCATCCGTATTCATCAGCAATATTGGTCTGAAGTTCTCCTTTATGCTGGGGTCGTTGTCTAGTTTGGGGATTAGAGTGATGCTGGCTTCATAGAAAGTGTCTGGAAGTTTTCCTTCCATTTCTATTTTTTGAACGAGCTTCAGGAGAATAGGTGTTATTTCTTCTTTGAATGTTTGGTAGAATTCCCCAGGGAATCCATCTGGTCCTGGACTCTTGTTTTGGGGGAGGTTTTTGATCACTGCTTCAATCTCATTACTAGATATAGGTCTATTCCAATTGTCAATGTCTTCCTGTTTCAATCTTGGTAGTTTATAGGTTTCTAGGAATGTATCCATCTCTTCTAGGCTGTTAAACATACTGGTATATAATTATTGATAGTAATTTTTGATGATTGTTTGTATTTCCTTGGTGATAGTCGTGATCTCTCCCCTTTCATTCATGATTTTATTAATTTGGGTCTTCTCCCTTTTCTTTTGGGTTAGTTTGACCAATGGTTTATCCATCTTATTGATTCTTTCAAAGGACCAGCTTCTAATTTCTTTGATTCATTCTACTGTATCTCTAGTTTCTGATTCATACATCTCTGCTCTAATCCTTAATATTTTCCACCGCGTGTGGGGGGTTGGTTTAATTTTTTGTTGATTTTCCAGTTCTTTAAGATGTAAAGAGAGTTGATGTCTTTGGGATTTTTGACTGAGGCTGGATGGTTATGAATTTCCCCCTTAGGACTGCATTTGCTGTATCCCATAGGTTTTGGATCGATGTGTCTTCATTCTCATTGGTTTTCATGAAGTGTTTCAGTTCCTTGAATTCTTGGTTCATCCACATATTCTTGAGCAGGATCGTCTTTAGCTTCCAAGTGTTTGATTTTCTCCTGAAGTTTTTATGGTGGTTGAGTTCCAGTTTCATGGCATTGTGGTCAGAGAATATGCAGGGAATAATTTCAATCTTCTGGTATCGGTTGAGCCCTGATTTGTGACTTAGTATGTGGTCTATTCTGGAGAAAGTTCCATGTGCACTCAGGAAGAATGTGTATTCTGCTGTTTTAGGGTGGAATGTTCTGGATATATCTATAAGATCCATCTGGTCCAATGTGTCATTCAAGGCTCTTGTTTCTTTGTTGATTTTCTGTTTAGATGATCTGGCCATTACTAAGAGTGGTGTCTTAAGATCTCCTACAATTAATGTATTCGCATCAATATGATTCTTTATTTTGTTTAACAGTTGGCTTATGTAGTTGGCTGCTCCCATGTTGGGCGCATAAATAATTACAATTGTTAGATATTCTTGATGTATAGACCCTTTAAGAATGATGTAGTGTCCTTCTGTGTCTCTGACTACAGTATTTACACTAAAATCCAATTTGTCTGATATGAGAATTGCTACCCCGGCTTTCTTTTGGGGTCCATTGGCATGAAAGATGGTCTTCCATCCCCTCACTTTCAGTCTGGAAGTGTCTTTAGATTCAAGATGAGTCTCTTGTAAACAGCATATGGATGGGTCCTGTCGTTTTATCCAGGCTGCAACCCTGGGTCTTTTTATTGGAGCGTTTAGGCCGGTCACATTGAGAGTGATTATTGAAAGATACATTTGTGTTGACATCATGTTGCCTATGGAGTTCATGTTTCTATAGATTACCTCTGTATATTTCTGTTTTGTGTCGCTTTTGGGTTTGTTTCTCTCTATAGAACCCCTCTTAGCATTTCTTGTAGTGCTGGCTTGGTGGTTGCACAATCTTTTAGACCTTGGCGGTCTTGGAAGCTCTTTATTTCTCCTTCCATTTTGAAAGTCAACCTTGCTGGATACATTATCCTTGGTTGCATATTTTTGTCATGTAACTTCCTGAATATGTCTTGCCAGCCCTTTCTGGCTTACGAGGTTTCTGTGGAAATGTCTGACGTTATTCTGATGGTTTTCCCTCTATAGGTAAGGGATCGCTTTCTCCTAGCTGCCTTTAAGACATATTCTTTGGTTTTATGATTTGAGAATTTTATTATTATGTGCCTGGAGGTTTTTCTGGCCTCATTGATCTTGGGGGGTGTCCTCTCTGCTTCTAGGACATGAACATTTGTTTCATTCCTCAGATTTGGGAAATTTTCATCCATGATTTGTTCAACAGTATCTTCTAGGCTTCTCTCTCTCTCAACTCCTTTGGGGATTCCAATAATTCTGATATTGGAGCGTTTCATGGCATCATTTACTTACTTTTTCTGTTTTCATGGGATTTTACCTGTTTACTCCAAGCTTATCTTGCTCTTCCTTCTTAATCCATCTATCTTCTAAATCACTGATATGATCTTCAGCTTCACTTACTCTGGCTGTTAGCATATTTAAATTAGATTGCATCTCATCTATAGCCTTTCTAACCTCAGCTTTCACTTATGTTACTATGGCTTCCACTTTGAGACTAATATTCTTTTCTAAATTAGCCATTGCTTGGACGATTGCTGCCCTGAATTCCATTTCTGTCATATTGTTTATGTTCATTTCCAGTAATTCTGTGACTGAGGTTGCAGGCTCGGGGTTCTTCTTCTGTTGGATGTTCCTCCTCCAAGTCATTGTGGCGTGTAGTGGTTGAGAGGGTGTATAGCTAAATATATCAGCCACTATCTAGGTGGATTGGTCACTAGAAGGTTTTGAATCAACCAGAATTCCGCACCAAAAAGGGAGGAGAAAGAAAAAAGAAAACGGAAGAGAGGAAGCAAGAAAAGAAACCCCTGCCAAAGTGGAGCCCCGGTGGTAGGATTTATATGGTACAACACTGTTACAGGGTAAAGAAAAGGGCTATCAAGGGTAAATGAAGAGATCAAAATGTGAAGCCCAACCTATATGATCCCCAAGACCAGTATTTATATAATACAATAGCAAAGAAAATTACACAGAAACACTGACAGACTAGAGTGGGAAGGTGAGGGTAGATACTTCTTGTGGGCAAGGAATGCATTTCAGATGCTCCTGAGTTTGTCTTGTTATTATTGTTGGAGGAGCCCACTGTCTAAAGATATAGGGAGATTAGAACTGGTTGTATACAGGGGTAGTATTGAATAGGGATGTGGGATTGACTTGAAGCTTATAACTACATGTATATGTAAAAGAGAGAATAAAGAAAGAAGAGAGAAGAAAGGGAAAAACAGAGAAAACAAACAGGGAAACAAGAGGCAACAACAGCAGCAAAAAATACAGGAGTGTGCTTGAAAAAATTTCAAGGCAAAAAATAAATAAAAATAAATAAATAAAAATTTAAAAAATGTTATGGGGTGTTGTATTGAGTATCACGTTGTGATAAAAAGGGGGTTCAACTTGAAAAAAGAGAAACGTGAGTATGTATTTTTAAGTTTAAAATGGAAGCTTTAAAAGTAAAAATAGAAAAAAGAAAAAAAAAGGCAAATAAGGTAGAAAACTGTATTAATAAAATGTAGGGCTTTTCGTACTTGTAGTCAGTACCAGAGGTTTAATAAATTGCCTTTCCCCCCAACGTTGGGGTTTTACAGTTTGAGTGTTGTCCTCTTGAGCTTCTGGCTTGTTTTCTGGGGGCGGAGCCTGCCTCGCTGTTTTCTGTGCCTTCTACCTGGGCTGCGTCTCTACACCCCCTTGCTAGAGACTAGTCTCAATGGTAACCAGGTTGTCAGGTTACAGTTCTGGCGGCAGAGCTTTGTTCTTTTACATCCTTTTCAGCTGCTGAGGAAGTCAGGTTGGAGCAAGATGTCTGCGCCCAGACCTCCTTCCCAGAGAGAGCCTCTACCCAGAGAGAGGCTCTTTCTTGCCTCCCGGTTGGCAGCCTGTCACAGCTGGGCAGGCGCAGATGCTGGATTGATTTCTGCCCACGCCCCCGCTTGTCGCTTCACTCCTGCACCTCAAAATCACAACTTCTTTTGGATCACGCGACCTTGTTTTTGCCAGGGGACCCACGGCTCCTCAGGTCCCGTGCAAGTCTGCAAAATTGCGCCCGGCCCACAGGGTGGAGAGAAGTGGGAGGGAAAAGCAGCGGAGGAAAGGAGAAAAAAGAACGAAAGAAAAAAAAAAGTGAGAAAGCGGCAGAAAGATAGACTCCATGCCCACCGCTCTCGCTGAGATCCCCTGTGCCGCACAGGGCACTCCTGCTCTCCACAAAACCCTGCTTCTCTGGCTTAAGCAGTGGGGGGATAGACTCCGCACCCCAGCCCCTCTATGTTCCCTCAAGCCGCGGGGCACTTCCTCTCCCTGCGGATCTCCGTCTTCCTGCTGCCATGGCAGAAAAAATGTCTTTGCGCCTCACAGGGCACTCTCTGTCCCTGAGGGTCCCAGATCCCCGCTGCTGCAGCAAAAAAACAGACTCCGGTGCCACCGGCTCTGCTGTGATCTCAGTTCTGTTTCTCCCTGAATCAGACCATAATCTGCTGTTATTCCCCACACACAGAGCACTTTCATGCTGGGGTGTTTGCTTTCAATGGTTCAGCTCTGCGGGCTTCCTCCCCCACACCCCTGTCTCTGGGGGTAGCCTCTGGTCACTCTCACTTGTTTCTACCTTTTTGCCAATGGTCTTTGTCTCCCGTGGTGATCCAGAAGCACAAAATATCACATTTCAGGCTGATTTCATGGGTGCTCACAGTGGTCCTGTAGTGTTTTTTTGCTGGAATCGAGCTCACTTCAGGGAACTCCCTGAAATGCAGTCACCTGGCCTTCCGCCATCTTGAAAGCCATAACAACTTTTTACCTTGAACTTTTTTCAAACACATATCTCTGTTTGTTGCTTTTCCCCCCTTTTCTCTTTTCTTTTAAATATACATATAGATATAAGTTTCAAGGTAATCTTTCATTGCTATTCAATACTACACCTATATATAAACCAGGTTTAATTTCCCTACCTCTCTAGAAAGTGGTGTCCTCTAACAAAAATAATAAGATACACTCAGGAGGAACTGAAATACTTTCCTTGTGCACAATGATTGTTCGTACTCACTGTTCCAGTCTATTCTTCTGTCAGTGTTTCTGTGTATTTATGTTTCCCTTTGTAATATATAAATACTGTTCTTCGAGGTCATTTGGATTGGGATTTGCTTTTTGATTTCTTCCCCTTTCTTTTACTTTCAACAGTCTTTTTTTATTATTCTTTCTTGTTTCTGTGCCATATAAGTCTTACCATAGGGGGCCTATTTTGGCCAGGATTTTTCTTGCTTCTTTTCTCTTTAACAACATTAGTGGCAAGATTGAAACTCTAAGGACAGAAGTGAAAGCTGAACTGGCAGAAGTTAAAAAGGCTATCAGTGAGATCCAATCTAATTTAAATACTCTAACAGCTAGGGTAAGTGAAGCTGAAGGTCACATTAGCGATTTAGAAGACAGATTGATTGAGAAGGAGGAGCAGGAAAGTCTTGGAACAAACAGCTATAATCCCATGAAAATAGAATTAGGGTAATAAATGATGCCATGAAACGCACCAATATCAGAATTACTGGGATCCCTGAGGGAGTTGAGAGAGAGAGAAAGCTAGAAGATATAGTTGAACAAATCCTGGATGAAAACTTCCCTAACCTGGGGAATGAAACAAGTGTTGGTATCCTAGAGGCAGAGAGGACACCTGCCAAGATCAATGAGGCTAGAAAAATCTCTAGGCACATAATTGTGAAATTCACAAATCATAAATTCAAAGAATATGTCTTAAGGGAAGCTAGGGGGAAAAGATCCTTTATGTACAGAGGGAGGCACATCAGAATAACATCAGATCTATTCTTAGAAATCTGGCAAGCAAGAAAGGGCTGGCAAGACATATTCAGGAAATTAAATTAAAAAAAAACATGCAACCAAGGATAATGTACCCAGCAAGGTTGGCTTTCAAAATAGGAGAGATAAAGAGCTTCCAGGACAGGAAAGGTCTAAAAGATTATGCGACAACCAAACCAGAAGTACAAGAAATATTAAGGGGGGTTCTATAAAAGTAGAATGAACCCAAGAGTGACACAGAACAGAAATTTACAGAAGCAATCTATAGAAACAAGAACTTCACAGGCAAAATGATGTCAATAAAATGTACTTATCAATAATCACTCTTAATCTGAATGGCCTAAATGCTCCAATAAAGTGGCACAAAATTGCAGACTGGATAAAACAACAGGACCCATCCATATGCTGGCTACAGGACACACATTTTGAATCAAAAGACAATTCCAGACAGAAAGTGAGGGGATGGAGGACTATCTTTCATGCCAATGCTCCTCAAATAAAAGCCCCAGCAGTGATTCTCATATCAGATAAATTAGATTCAAATGTAAAGATTATAGTCAGAGACACAGAAGGACACTACATCATTTTTAAAGAGTCTATACACCAAGAAGATCTAACAACTATAAATATTTATGCCCCCAACATGGGAGCAGCCAACTACATAAGCCCACTGTTAAGCAAAATAAAGAGTCATATTGATACAAATACATTAATTGTAGGAGATCTTAACACACCACTCTCAGCAATGAACAGATCATAAAAACATAAATTCAACAGAGAAACCAGAGTTTTGAATGACACATTGCACCAGATAGATCTCATAGATATATTCAGAATATTCCACCCTAAAACAGCAGAATGCTGTTTCTCAAGTGCACATGGAACTTTCTCCAGAATAGACCACACACTAGGTCATAAATCAGGGTTCAAAAGATACCAAAAGACTGAGATTATTCCCTGCATATTCTCTGACCACAATGCCTTGAAACTGGAACTCAACCACAAGAAAAAGTTCGGAAGGAATTCAAACACTTGGAAGCTAAAGACTATCCTGCTCAAGAATGTTTGTATCAACCAGGAAATCAAAGAAGATCTTCAACATTTCATGGAAACCAATGAGAATGAAGACACACTGAACCAAAATATAAGGGAGGAAGAGAGCTGAATTCCAGCAAAAAAACCACTACAAGACCACCGTGAACACCCATGAAACCAGCCTGAAATGTGATATTTCCCACTTCTGGACCACTACGAGAGACAAAGAACATTGGCAAAAAGGTAGAAACAAATTGGAGGATCTGGAGGCTTGCCCCCAGAGACAGGGGAGTGGGGGAGGAAGCCCGCAGAGCTGAACCATTGAAAACACCCCAAAATGAAAGTGCTCTGTGAGTGAGGAATAACAGCAGATTACGGCCTGAATCGGGGCTAGAAAGAAGCTAAACAGAGCGGAGCCCGGGGCAAGGCAAGGAGACTTTTTAAAATCGTTTATTTTCTTTCTTTTCCCACTGCCCAGACTCCCTCCGCCCCGGCGGGCCCGGCCCCTGCGAGCGCAGCCGCCGGCCTCCGCCCCGGCGGGCCCCGGCCCCTGCGAGCGCAGCCGCCTGCCTCCGCCCCGGTGGGCCCCGGCCCCGGCGAGCGCAGCC
>PITA01026887.1:0-21892 GCA_004023965.1 Spilogale gracilis
CCATAGATTTGTGGGTCCATATGTGGGCTCTCCACTCTGTTCCATTGGTCTGTTTCTCTGTTTTTATGCCAGTACCATGCTGTCTTGGTAATCACGGCTTTGTAATAAAGCCTGAAGTCAGGTAATGAGATGCCCCCAGCTTTGCTTTTCTTCTTCAGCAATTCCTTAGCGATTCGGGGTCTTTTTTGGTTCCATATAAGTTTTAGGATTGTTTGTTCCAACGTTTTGAAGAATGTTGGTGGAATTTTGATCGGAATGGCATTGAAAGTATAGATTGTTCTGGGCAGTATAGACATTTTGACAATGTTTATTCTTCCGATCCATGAGCATGGAATGCTCTTCCATCTTTTTGTGTCTTCTTCAATTTCTTTCATGAGTGTTCTGTAGTTCCTTGAGTAGAGATCCTTGACTTCTTTGGTTAGGTTTATTCCTAAGTATCTTATAGGTTTTGGTGCTATACGGAAATCTCTGATTTCCCTTTCTATTTTTTCATTGTTAGTGTATAATAATGCAATTGATTTCTGTGAAAGCAATATAGTTTTGAAGTTCTTTTAGGTCCACGGTTCTGAGTTATGTCTCTCACGCTTGTTTGTAAATACAGCCAATAGTAATCTAAAGAAAGGTCTTATTACCTGGACCCCAACACAGACAAAATCAGAATCCTAAATGGGGCCCAAGTATGAGGATAGATAATTTCTAGGTGAAAAAAATTCCTAAAATTACTGCACTGAGATATGCTGCTGATGGGAATAGAATTTTCCTATCAGACTTTATATAACTTTACGATTTGCTGGTAAGCTTTGACTTCTTACAAAAAATGAGACTGTGATGTCATACGTGTGCTCTGATTAATAAAATAACCTATGCAGGTAGATTGCCTTTCGTTTTGTGCACTCTAAGAATTAGAACGACTCCTGGCAGTTTTAATTAGCTGAAGAGCAGAATGTGATAAGTCATCATTCCCAACTACATTCCAAAGCACAAATTAGTTCAAATAAAACAAACTAAAACAATACATATAGAAGGCTCCCGCAGAGTCAATGACAATAATCCACCTAGACCCATAGACTCAAAACTAAATTTGAGTCCACGTGTCAGTCAGTATTTATTAACTACCTACTATGTGTTAAGTACATGTGGAATTTGTTAGTGTCTACACTAATGCTACAGAATGCTCGTGAAATTGCTAACTCACTCCAAGATCTATGCTGGCTATACGGTCTGGTCACGTTCAAATTCTGCA
This sequence comes from Spilogale gracilis, assembly GCA_004023965.1. Classification (NCBI taxonomy): domain Eukaryota; kingdom Metazoa; phylum Chordata; class Mammalia; order Carnivora; family Mephitidae; genus Spilogale; species Spilogale gracilis. The sequence continues at coordinate 1,244 of PITA01026887.1, forward strand.
AATATCTACATTACAGTGCTAAGCACCGTCTGAGGCAAAACATCCTCAAACACCATCAGACATTATTGTCTTTTAATTAGACCAAATTGCAGACATCGAGTGGAGCTCCGATGCAATTCTGAATGTGTCAGTTTTGTCCATGATCAACTTAAAATGCAGGTTGCAATTGTACTATCTAATTTTCTTAAATGCTCTGTACATTGCTTTTCTATTTAACATTGCTAAGATTAAGATGTTTCTAATCATTAAGTATGTACTGGGTTTGGGTGTAATGTCCATTGGTCTCCCCCACCCTGAAGAAATGATCATTAAGTCAAAAGCACATCTTAAAACGGAAGGTTGTTTCCAGCACAGGGATGCCTGCATTTGACTGACAAGTTCAATACACCTATGCATGAATGACCTGTAGGAAGGAGAAAAAGGGGGAAAGAAGTGGAAAGAACAGCAGTTTTACAGTTCTGCTGACAGATAGCCCAAGGATCACTGCAAACTATCACAGCCCATATTATCACTTTCCAGCAGATGGCATCTCACGCTTTTAAGTTAATCATTAAGGAGCCTATAGGAAAGACGTGTCCCCTGTCCATAAAACACATGGAACTCAAAACTCTACTTGTGTGTCATGAGAGTGAATTTGCCGGCACGGTCATCTAGAACAGGAACCTTCTACAAGAGGCCCCAGCATGTGGTCACTAAGACTGACCACAAGCCTTTGGTATTTTCCGTAGGACCAAAGCACGGTGCGTGTTTGAATGACAGTGCTGCCTGTTTTCGAACAGTCGGCACTACATAATTGCAGAGTAAGGTGGGAATTATGAGTCTTCGACAAGTACTGTAGGTGGGGAGGATGTGTGTATTAAAATAACCCAAACCATTGGCTCTGTTTTTTTCTTGAGACAAGCCTCGCACGTCTATGATTCACAACGCTGTAAAGCTTTCTGGAGAAGACCTTGCAGTACTTAACCATGCCTTCTGCTGGACTATTCAAATTTTCTATTTTTGTGAAAGATACTATTACAACAATATCTGAGTCTAGGACTTTAATGAATAAATAAGAGACATGCTGACCTATGACCTTTAGATACCAGGTGTCTCCTCCTTTCTCATAATCACTTGAAGAAGAAAGAGAAGTTCACCTGGCAATAGCTAAGCGTTACCTCCCCCCGCCCCATATTTTATTAGACTTCGTGGAATCCCCCACCCTGTTTCTTACATTGCTCGATATGGCTTTTTCTCAGCAGTCCATTTGTGCTTACATTTCATCTGAAGAAGTCAATGAGCTGGAGGATCAACACGGAAAAATAAGACCTCATTTCACTCAATCATCAACATTGAAAAACAGCAACAGAGATCACCATGGAAGGATGTCTTTTGAGCAGTGTTGGGGCTTCAGCTCGATGGGGTTTCTTGAAGCCTCTTAAAATTAAACTGAAGAAATAAAATCATGCTTTAGGATTGCACAATTCTACCTTTTTAAGCTTAGATGACTTTATAAAAGGCAGCACATGATAACTTGCTAGCCAGACAACCCCCAGGATAAAAACAAAAGAAGCTAGCATGGGAAATCATTCAAGGCAAAAACTAATAAAAAGTAAGCAGTGTTTCAGTGCTATATTCGAGAGAAAAACTCAAGTACAGTACTTATTTGGAAGGGGGTAATAGCAGACACTTTCAACTGAATAAATGTGATGACTGAATCGAAAATGGTAGATGAGACCACGTTGGCAGAATTCTGCCATCAAAAATCTGCAGTACCCATTTTAGAGAATGGTTAACAACAGTGTTCAGGGGTTAGCTGGAACTGAAAGAAGGATATTACAATAGTAATTTCTGGAGGACAGAAGCAAATGTGGTTCTGTGATTCAGAAGTCAGAGCAAGAGACTGTAATTCAGGAGCTTGCCATACAGTGAGGGGAGATGATACTAGATTAGAAACCCTGGGCTGGATAAAATCTCTAAAATAGAGATAAATGGAGAGTCATGGGACCTACAGAAGTAATGACATTTGGGACAGAATGTACTCCTATAATGTTCACAGCTTACACTTCTATAGAGTGGGGCCACTCTACTATAACCCCCTTCAAAAAGGACTAATAGGAAATGTTTCCAGCACCGTATTGATATTCCAGCAGTTTCTGTGACCAAGGATCCCACTTTTTCCCTAGTCCTCCTTAAAAACTAAAGAAGAAACTAATTATGATGTGTTCATTTGGATCAACTGTGAAACACTTTTTTCCAAATGCATAATTTCTCCTCTCCCTTCTCAATCAATGGGCAAATCCTTTTTAAGAGAAAATAAAGATTATTTTATTCCCTTTAGAGAACGACTTGTGTAATTCCACCTAATTCAATGGCTCTTATCTAATCATCCCTAGACAGTTGTAGCAAAAACAAAGTTTCAGAATATTGAACAGATGAACTGTCTTCATATAGAGCATTATCCTTTCGGTTATCAGCCAGTGAAAATGGGCAACATGGATAACGTAAAGGGATCCTATCTGTCTTCCGAAGCAATCGTTTTTAGGTTTGTCTGGAGACATACACAGGAAGTGATTAGCAATCAGAAAGAAAAAGAAAACCCTCAACTCTTTTCTTAATTCCCAGACAGAGCCCCAAAGGACCACATAAGGAAAAGCAGAACGCGTGTCTCTTTGTTCTTTCTCCTAGATTCCCTCATTTCATCCTGCCCCTTCTTCCCCTAATGCCACAGCCTCAAAAACCTGCTCCTGAGTCTGAAATTCTCCTGAGAATAAATGCAACAAATTTGCATGTAGTTTCCTTGGGTGAGCAGAGGCTGTGAAGAGAAGCAGAGTTGAATTTTGTCTGGATGAAGTCAAACTGAAAAGACTAACCTTGTAAGATGTTTGGGGGGTCGGGGCGGGGGGCAGCAATTCCCAGCAACCTCCTATGTCAGAAAGGTTGGAGGTGGGGGTCAGCTGCAGGGAAACTTTAGAGTTTCACGCATTTACACTGGCCCAAATGGGGAATGGTCAGTGTGGCAGAGTAGGTAAAGGAGAAAACCAGGGATTTCAAAACTGTAATTTTGCAAATAATTTTGGGAACGGCTCATCATTCACAGAAGTGAGAAGTAATGGGTTGGTATGTCTTCCCTGGCTTATTTCTATAATCCACCTGGATCAGATTTTTCAAAATGGCTGTCACACACACATGTCTCATTTTGAATGTTTACACTTTTAAAGGCTATGATGCTGTCCTTAATTTACATTTACGAGAATGCTGTAATAATTTATGTAAAATCGACAAAAACTAAGATTTTTTTTTTTAGAAATCTAATGGAAACCATAAACAACATAAATTCCCAAGGTGCCAGAGTGGCAGGAGGGCTAATTCTATGGCTTTACTGCTGATACTACTCTACTTGGACAAACCCATGGGAGGAAATCTCCTTTATTTTTCTACAGAAGAAATGAAACACTAGTGCATTAACATGGTATATTCAGGAGTTTAATGCCCGCGCTGTGGTCCCACCACATATTAATGGGTGATTCTATTCTCTGAGCAAAGGAGACTGCAGACAGAGATTTCTTCCTCTATGGTCAAACATGCCCTACCTGAGGCACCAGAATCTTGTTCAGCACTCGAGTCCAGAAACAGCAAATTCAATCTAGCTGTGGCAGGCCGAGGGCGAATTGGAATGCCAACTCCAGACTGGGATTCCAAACCACGAGCCTCTGGAAATAAAGTTCGGACTTGGAAAAATGACAATAACCTCAAGCCAAGAAATCTCACCCAGTTTTTTTAAAAAGCTTCAGTGCACAGTGAATATAGATAACCATTAACATAACTCCTCTTTTCACTTAAAACATATCAAACTAAGAGTTGTGTGTAGAGTTCCATGATAAAGAAAATGACATGCTCTTCTCCAGATACTCAGACTTTGAGCTATTTTGCTTGTCAGTTAGATAGCAAAATGTAGCAGCTGCACTTTCAGGTCTGCTGTGCCAAGAGAGCATTGTCTCCTTTGTCTGTTTGCCGACTTTGCCTTGTTTTGTGCATTAACTATAGCTACAGAGGGAAGATAAAATGGTTATTAGAGGTACATCGATAAATATCTATATGTCCATCCATCCATCCACCCATCCATCCACCCATCCATCCACCTATCCACCCATCTCTTCAGATCATCACTAAACCATTATCTTGACTCCAGAAATCCCAAAGTGTGGGATGCCTGGGCGGCTCAGTTGGTTAAGCGTCTGCCTTTGGCTCAGGTCACGATCCCAGGGTCCTGAGATTGAGTCCCTCATCCGGCTCCTTGCTCAGTGGGAAGCCTGCTTCTCCCTCTGCCTGCTGCTCTCCCTGTCTGTGTACTCTCTCTCTCTCTCTTTGACAAATAAATACATAAATAATAAACAAACAAACAACAACAAAAAAAACCTTTTAGAAATCCCAAAGTATCAGAGACAGATATGACCAGAAGGTAAACTACATTTTGACAACTTTGGATTCCACTCCTCATTTTCTCACATCTCTCTGATCCTGTCTTAGGCAAGCCACCCACACCTGTCTGTTTATTCATGACTAAAATATATAAATGCAGAAATTAAGGAAGATAATATAAAACAATGAAGTCCACTGATGTCTTAAAAAGCAATTTTTTGGAAACATATCAAAACATAAATTTCTAAGCTGTCTGATGCAATGTTTGTTTTGTCCAAAAAAAGAGAGAGATTTCAGTCGCATTAGTCACGAAAATGGTTTGTCTATTTGTGTAGATGCCAAGTAAGTAGATTCTGGTTTTTGGTTTTAATAGAAATAGGTTGAAATCCCTGAACTATTGCGATGAAAACTTGATTTAAGTCAGGAGAGCATCTGAATGATGATGGTAGTAGAGAGAATACTGATGGTAAAGATGATGATGTCTATTTTGAGTGTTTAGTCTGTGGCAAGAACCATGTTGAGCTTTACAATATATCTCGTTAATTGAACACTCTGAAAGTTGACGTTATATAATTTTTTTCTTCCCTTTATTAACTGCTAACACTCAGCTTCGGAAACCAATAAGGGATATCATACCAACTCATCATCTTTTTTCTCTTACACTTTAATGACTGATTTACCTTGATTCAATTGGTGGACACAAGTTACAACCAGTGGCAATGTTAGTTATTTAGAGAATCACCAGACCAATGGGAGAACTAAAAAACTTAAAATAGTAAACATTTCAGACTTAACAAGCCAGATATTGAAGTACCCACTCGTGACTTCATTAGCTACTCTATGGAAACTTGCCAGATGCTGATAAGCCTCATAATCTTTTATTTTGGCATTTAATATTCTTGATTCCATGTTTAATGGAGTAATATTGACTGAAGTTAAAAGATAGACTATACCATCATTGACCAAATTCTAGCTTAATCTTGTAGAGTCGTTGCTATATTCTCAATTCATGATTATGGTTTATTCCCATTCCATTCAAATTCTTTATTAGAGCACCACTTGTATTGAGTATTTAATTTATGCCTGATACCGTGCTAAGGTATCTTCATATATGTTATCTCTTTGGGCCTCATGGAGCACCCGTCAGTATTAATACCATCCTCTCCAGTTCACAGATAACAAAAAGGAAGACGTAGTCACTCAGGAGGATACATGCAGCGAACCAAAGGGCTGGGATGCGAACTCGGGCTAGTTTTGCGTTCCTGGCTTTAGTCTGGATCTGAAGCTCTACCTTTCTTAGATACCTGAAGCATATTTCTGTGCATATATTAGAGGAGTGTATCTGAGACTGTGACATTTCTCCTTAATCATAAGAGCTAAGAGCTGTAAGTACAATAAGGGAGAGACACTGCGTGACACACCCAAGGCTCCTGTGGGCTTTGAGATTCCACCATAGCAGTAACTGGCATCAACACATTTTTGTCCTTCCTCCTTCCATCAAAGAATCACCAGTGGATGGGAGGTTAGGTAGCTTTCGGTTGCCCTAGACCTGCCATTTTTGCTTCAAGTGAAAGGATTCTATTTTTTATGTTTTATGTATTGCAAGTCCAAGTAAGATATCATTTGTTTCTTATTTTTAAGAAAGAAAAAGTTCATCTGCCATGGTAGATAATTTACATGATTCACCCTTCTTGAACATCTTAGCAAAGTTATTACAAAGTGCAACAGGCTCTGTAAATGCCATGCTGGTACAGATCTCTCTTTAGTGTTAATTAAGCACATACAAAAAAATAATAAAAAATAAAAAATAAAAAATAATTAAGCACATACTCTTGGCATAGAGGGAAATTACATATCCTTGAATCAATGCAATTAAATTCTTAAGTCTTAAACAGAAGAAATTGCTTCTGAACCACACTCTTTCCCAGGTTTACAATACAACATCAATGAATTCTGAAATAGCCACATACTATATAAATTTTTTTAACTTAAATTCAATTAGTCAACTACATATTTAAATTCTGAAACCTGTTTGACAACCTGAAATATTTTGTATACAGTGGTAATGCTCTGCACTCATCATCAGGCTTTGTACTTGGAATTACTTTTGGTATTTTGTTTTGCATAGTAGGGAATGGCTGGTAGCATTTAGCTAAACTTTCTTATTTAGTACTTGGGATTAATAACAGGCATTAGCAATAGGGGCTTTCAGGGTAATGTTCATTGACTGTGACAGTGGAATAGATTAAATTCAACTCCGTCATGGGAAAGTTGACCCAAGGACTTGCTTCCATTAGTGTATGGCTCTAACTGCCTAAGCTAACTGGACACGGGGGCATTAGGAACTCATCGCTCTTGCTTTTTCTGGTTTAACTTTTTTTAAAAAGATTTTTATTTATTTATTTGACAGAGAGAGAACACAAGCAGGGATAGTGGCAGGCAGAGGGAGAGGGAGAAGCAGGCTCTCTGCAAAGGAGGGAGCCGGACATGGGATTCAATCCCAAGACCCTGGGATCTTGACCTGAGCTGAAGGCAGATGCCCAACCAACCGTCAGAACTACCCAGGCGCCTTCCTTTGAATTTTTTAACAAGTCATCAACTCACTGTTTTTGTAACTATCACATACATTTTGTGAATGGGCCATTAAATTACATTTTGCATCAAGGTCCTTAAACAGAGCAGTTTTGCTAAGGGAGGGATGCTGATCAAGCCTCTGAAGCAGAACATTCTTTTAACCACCATATTAATAGAAAACAACAATATTTATGGAGCATCTATGAGAAACACCCAAGACAGTTTTCAGGAACTCTAACTTATAACTGTTTTCCCTCCTTCTACGGGACTGCGAAGCAGAAAAGCGGAGATTTGCTACAGTCGGTTCTTTATGGCACTGGTCACTTAAAATGGTGACATGGCCCTCCAAATGGGAAAATGCCCAAAAAGGCAGATGGTTTCCCTGAAAAACAAAAAAAGCCACATGTATTTCCACAGTTGAATGAAATCCCAGCCCCATTTTTTTCTGAAAAGGACAATCCCGATAAAACAGAGTGAGTACCTCATCCACGAACCCACTCATGGTGCATCTACATGGATAAAATTTTGAGTCACTATTAGTAGTGGACGTTGGTCAGACAGGAAAGGGAGAAGGGAAGTAAATGAAATTGGAGATTAGGAAGTAACAAAAGAAGAGAAATGAAAACCAGGCTTCTGTAACTTTTGATCATTCTTAAACACAGCAGGATCCACAATTATAAAGGGAAGCAAATCTTGTGGAAATGTGAGGGTGACACGTCTGTACTCACACTGAGTAATTTCCCGTGGAACAAAAAAAAAACCTAAAGGTTTATTTTATTATGAAATAATGTACTCCACTTGGCTGACTTGCCAGCACAGCAATAGAAAAACCATAGAAATTGTGTTTGCTCTGGGAATAAGATATTGGGTAAGTTTTCTAAGCAGAAAAGGGGATCTGGGTCTCGAGCCCCTTCAGACGCCATCTTCCTGTGGCATATGGAGGTTTCATCTAGCGAGCTCAAGGCCAACGGTTACTTTTCCCTCAAAGGCCTCAAAACAGCATGCTGAGGTCCACATGAAGACATCAGACGTGTTTGTGGTCAGAATTCACTTTACGAATAATAGAGGGAGAGAGAGATTGATTCTACATGGTGGGAAGGGCCTGGAAAGAAAGACACCCTCTGCACACACACACACACACACACACACACACACACACACACATACACAACCATCAACAGACTTTCTCTAAGCCATGTTCTTTCAGGGTCTGAATTTCCACCCATTGATGACTTGTTGCTTTAAGAGAAAGTCTTCGTTTTCTCTAGAAGTCTCAACATTAAAAAGTTAAGCCTAGAATGGAGATACAGTGATGAGGTTTATATTTTAATCAGTTGAAAACACTGACTTCTAACATGAAATCAGGCTGCAGGTGGCCCGAGAAAAGATGATCCAAAAAAGTTTTGCCGAGAAGGAGAGGGTCATGTCCAAACTAGAAGCTGTGGTCCTAAGCACACAAGTCTGGAATAGGATCGACACTAGTAGTTGATGTAAAAGTGAGCAGATAAAAGAAGTCCCCTTCTCATTTGTCTCTATGACTTAAAGCACTGCCCTCTGACTTCCCCCTCTGATGCCTCGTGGCCTCAGCAGTGCCATCTCAATAACACTCTTTATATGACTTCCTCTACTGACAGTTCATCACAGATTTTGCCACTCCATCCTCTCCCGGGTCTATTCCCAGTCCAGAACGCAGGGCAACAGGCTGGAAATCCTGGGCATTGGGGAAACGTTTGGAATTCTCTTCAGGCCATAAATAATGGGAAAACTCTTCGTGCTCAAGGGAAAGAGGAAACGACTACAAGGAAAGCGTGTTGAGATGGGAGATGTGTATCAAAGATGAGACTCACCGTTTGGAAAAGGGGACTGGGCAATGTCTACAAGTGAGCCAGACACGTAAGCTGCTCATTGTTTCTGAAGCCCACATACTCAGTCTGTACAGGGTCTGCAGTGAGGAATGCCAGGTCCAAGACTGGGATTGTGCGCAGCCCATCATTACTCCTGAACACACTCATGTTTACAGTCATCTCCTCATTGAGGCTCCTTGAATTGTTTTCCTCTAGAACCTAGAGATCTGGGACAATGAAGAACCATTCTCCCCTGTCCTAGGAATAAGACATAGAAAGATACGCTCAGTGTGGAAAGAAGAGATAAAGGATTATTAATAAAAACAAAGGCATTTACTCATGAATTTTGGCTGATCACTGTAGTGGCATTGTTATTTGGCTACATGGAATTGAGAATAAACACTCTGCATTGCTTTCTCAGTGATAAAGAGGGATTTTCTATGAAACATCCATATTTTGATCACAAAGGGAACCAAAGAAAAGTATTATTCTTCAGGTCTATGGTCCAGGATTAGAAATAGAAGAAAACTCTGTAAATGCAAAGCTAAAGGCACTGTTCAGGGGTCAAGCCAGTGACCTTGGCCTCATTAGCGCTGTGCTCTAACCAACTGAGTTGACTGGCTTCCTGCAAAGAAATAGGAAATTAAATTCATGGGTACATTCCTTTCTGTAGCATTAATAAAAATCTGTGTTAGTTGAAATGGGAGAGATTCAGCACCGCTGCAACCAACTGTGTGACACTGGGCATATGCCCCAACATCTCTGGTTTTGCTGTAGTATCAGTAATACACTGATGCTATTTTTTTACCTTCTGCCAGGATGCAGCGAGGCAGAGAAGAAAGGAGTTTGGGGGAAAAAAAAAAAAAGAGAGACTCTAAAACATATGACTTAAATCCTTAGAAGAAAATATTATGTAATTCCATTACTCTCACCATTATTTTAAGTGATAGCACCTGTGATTCGTGCACGTGGTAGACTTTCTGAAATCTTTCTGCAAAACTGAAAATATTCCCAAATTCCTGAAACTCACTAGGAATGAAAACAAATTAGTGAACAAATTTCTTACTTTAAAATATTGAAGGCAAAATTGCATAAAAGGATGGTTTGAGTTTGTTTTCTTCTTCAGTTGTGTTGCAAATAGTTCCCCCAATGAAACCTTGGAATTTCCTCCAGTCTGTTCTCTATTACCTCTGTGGGAAAATTGTGAAAAATCAATCTGTTTTCTGCATAACCATATTACATCCCATTATTTGAGGAATGTCAAATGCAAACCCCAACGACCAACAATATCAATCTTTTCCTCCTCATTTCCAAGTTTAATTTCAGCAGTAGTTATGAAAAATAAAGTGCATGCAGAAGATCATTATACCCCCAGGTGATTGCAGATTTTAATACGAATTTATATAAAACAGAAGGACATTTTTTCTTTATAGTTAATTATATCCCTGACCTTGGGAGTCATGTGATCTTCCTATGACCATGACATGTGCTAGAAGTCAATCAGGAACAGAAACTGTGGCAAGCAGAACCCAATACCTTCCCGTTAATTGATGATACAAACTCAGATAATGCCAGGTCAAGACTGGAATTTCTAACAGAAAAAAAAAAAGAGAGAGAGAGAGAATGTGGTGTCCTGTTTTGGCAACATTTGGTGTGATCTCACAAAATAGCTAGGGCTTCAGGATCAATCATGCCTTATCTTTCAACCTCTCTTCATCCTTAATATCATATATAAAAAATATGTATATGTGTGTGCATATGTCATATATGTATTGCATTGCATATGTATATTATATATGATATGATATATAACCCTTGGGCAACACAAAAATCAAGATTTCTTATGAATCTAAACAGAGATGCTTAAATACTTTCTAATACAGCCTTACCAGTGCAGAAGGTGACTTCTACATTAAAGAACCCTTTACTGAAACAAAACAAAACAAAACAAAACAAAACAAAACAGAAAACAAACAAAAAACCTCTTTATTGCAACGATGGAGCTTTTCTTTTCTTTCTCTTTTTGTCCCTTCCCTTTCTTTTCTCCTTTCCTCCTTCCTCCCTCCCTCTCTCTTCCTCCCTCCCTTTCTTCTTTTCTCTTTCTTCCAATAACCTTTCAAGAATAATCTAATTCTGTTACTGCTTCATATCACTGTTGATCCAGTATCTTTTATTTATGTATTTTCCAGTGAGAATTTTTTTTCCTAAGAATACAAATATGCTGAAAATATAATAGTGTTTGGGAAGCATGGGACAAGGAGGAAACAGCAAAAGCTTCTCCCTTTCTTTCCCCTGAGAACATCCATCACATGATGTTTTGTCCTTGAAGTTCTCTTTCACCTCGTCCTCTCCGTCTCTAATGCATTCTTCCAGAGAACCAGTACTGAAAATCTTTGTCCTTAACTGTCTCTACAAGAAAAAGCCAAAGTCTCTTGTGAGTATTATTATTTTTCAAACCAGTCTAGAATCTTCTCATATAGCCCTTTCTGCTTGTCATGAGGGAAGAAGTCTATAGCCACCAGAGTAAAGAAAAAGAATTGGTCCTTGCATTCTCAAGCAGAGTCATGATTTTGCTTCTTACATATGGTAAGAACAACTATTTTTGAAGTTTTTATGAGATAATGTGCATTAATCTTTTTCCTCAAAATGTAGGTCACTATACAACTCCTTAGGATGGGAGACACAAATAGGCCTGAACTAAGTTTAAGGACACCTGAATCTGCATTCCAGATCATTCATGAGTTCCTTTCACACGTGGATGAGTTACTGAATCCCTCTGATACCCCATTTCCACATCTATAAGATGGACATAATAATCCACCTTCCCAAAAAGTATCATTGCAAATATTAAGAGATCATGGATTTATAAGAATTTAGTGCCCTGCCACATGGTGAAAGTACAATAAATATCCAATGAAAATAATTGTAAACTTGAGGCAAGAGTGGTGTAGGAGAGTTGTAAGAATGACCCTTTGACTTCTTTCTGCTAACTCTCTGAATTCCAATGTTAGGAGAGGTACACCTCAGTAGAAATCACTCGTAATAGAGCTCAAAGTCCACTATTGATCATCAACCATTTTATACAGTTTAGTTGTGATAACCATCTCTGGAAGCAAGAACCTCAACGAGATGACTAGTGGAGACCCTCAGAGTCTACACAAAGTAAAAGGTTCTCATTCCATGTACACTAGGTACGAAGAAAAATACCTTTCTGAGTCCATGGTATTTTCTCTCCATTAAAGATAATTATTTCAGATAACTTTGTCTTTCTGGACCCAAACTGGCAAAGTACACTGGAGAAGTCTTCAAGAACATGGACTCCATAACTTTAGACTGAAAAAAAAAAAATGTGTTTGCTTTGCCCTTTCAGCCCTTCCCCACCCCCCAATCTGAAGAAGAATAGAAGCCTTTCCAGCTGAGGCAGGGACAGTGGTTTCGGTGGTTGATGAGTGGAATTTGAGACCTGTCGTAAACCTCCATCATCATGAGCTGTGGGAGGGATCACCCCACTCCCATGAAGCACACGGGCTTTCTAAATAATCTTTCCACCAGCCATAGACTGAGCACAAAGGGAGCTTTTCTTCACCTCGTCTAAGGGAGTCACTGTTCTTGGGTTAGAGTGTTGGACCAGATTAACCAGCAGGATCCCCAGGTGCCAAACTATGCAGGGGCAGAATGAATGGGCAACAGGAAAAAGCTTGACTTTTCTATTTCTATAAACACCATTTTTTTTGGCATCCACTTCGAGAAATTACACTAAGTATGAAGCTCTCTGCAGAGATATAACTAGGGAGCATATCCACAAAATGATGTATGCATGGCTATGGACACATGTCCGTTGTACTCATGCTTCTCTGGGATTTTAAGCCAGAAACTCCTTCACTTTCTTTGTGTTTCAATCTACTTTCCTGGGCAACTCCACCCCTTCTCTCTTTCTCCCTTTCTCTCCTTTCCTTTTTTTTTTTTTTTTCCTTTCTACATCGTGTAAAACTGTAAAAATAAAACAAAAGAGAAACACATTTGCCCTTATTTTCAAGTAGGAAGGAGACTAGCCTCAAGACAGGGAGACTCCCTTACAGCCAAGATGACTGACAAATTCTTGTGGCTTTCTCCAAAAGTCAAACCAAAATCTAACCAGCAGCCAGGCTTAGTTCTGGCAACCCTGCTTTGCCTGGAAATGAGCACAATCATATCCTAATAGCTATTTGGATAATTGTTCATATGAGTGATCTGCCAACTAATGTTGGAAACAAGTCCTTATTACAAATATAGCATGCAGTCTAATCTGGAATATATTAAAATGTTATTTCTGTAGCTGCCTATTTCCAAACTGAAATAATAACTAAACCATTTATCACATTTGTTTTTGAGGACAATTTTTAAAGTACAATGGTAGCATGTAAATGTGTGAATGTGTAGTTACACGTGTAATCGCTTAAATTAAAAAATATTTTGTCTAAGCTTATTCTTTTCTTCTGTATCAATATTAGTCTAAAGAAGGATTTTACTTTTTTCATGCATACCCATAATATGAACGATTACATATAAAAGTTAACCGTGATTCATTTTAAGTCCTCGTAATAGAAGCAAATTGAAAGACGGCAGGCAGAGACCCAGGTGTTCACAGATGGAGACGCATGGTGCCGGACAGTGAGAGATAAGGTACTTTTCAGATATCTGGAACTGGAAGGCAGTCAATTGTCAACTTCCCCAAAATTAAAATGACCACGTTATTTTGAGGTAAAAGCTATGAGCCCAGGTGGTGCGATGGGACTCTTCAGTTGTTCCCATGAAGTTAGAGGCAGAGTGGAAAGCTTTCTCCTAAGCTTTCAAAAAGAGGCATTTGGCACAGAGAGACATCTGGGCTTTTGGACTCAAGACAGTCTGGGTTTGAATTCTAACTTGCCTCTTAGAAGCTGGAGAATCATCGAAAAGTGACACCCTTTTTCTGAGACTTGCTGTCCTCGTCGTTGAAATGGTAATCACCAAACCATTCCACGATATTTCTATGATGATTCAATAAAATGGCGCAGGAAAGTGGCAAACACAAACAGACCAAGGCTCTGGCGTGAGGCAGCTGTAAAGAGAGGCCACAGAGTGCAGCCCACCAGCCTGGGCTACGGCGCCATATTGCTCATTTCCATACAGCCCACCACCACATCTTTCTCGCAGCCACCCAACCCCATGTGGCTCAGTTTCTTCAGCCATAAAATGGGAATAATATTACATACCTTAAAGAGTTGCTTTTAGGGGCGCCTGGGTGGCTCAGTTGGTTAAGCGACTGCCTTCGGCTCAGGTCATGATCCCAGAGACCCGGGATCGAGCCCCACATCGGGCTCCCTGCTCGGTGGGAAGCCTGCTTCTCCCTCTCTCACTCCCCCTGCTTGTGTTCCCTTTCTGGCTGTGTTTCTCTCTGTCAAATAAATAAAATCTTTTTTTTTTTTTAAAGAGTTGCTTTTATGACTGAATGAGTTAATATTACAAATTCCTGGCACAATAAGCGGTCAATAAAGCTAACACATTATAATTGCTGCTGTTATCACTCCATTTCGGCATAGAAAGAGCTAGCTCCCAGATGCCTCCCACCTCTTCAGACTAACATTTCCTTCATTTTTTTCTCCTGTCATCTTTTTTTTTCCTCTCTGTTTCTTCCTAGAAATAAGTGGTATATACCCACTTTTAAGAATTAAACACACTTTAATTTTCTGTAGATTTACTCTGTATGGGGCAGAAAAAAGAAAAATAAGACATGCTTATGAGTAGAGTTATCAAGAGGAGACATTGATTTTTTTTTTTCCCAAAGGATATTTAAACCTGCTTCCATTCACCTATGTCAGTCAATTCCATCAACTGATGATAAACAGCTGTGCCGTCACGCCACAAGCAAAGCACTTTACCAGGTGCAATGATAATCAAATGGTGACAAGGCGCATAAGAAAAAGTTCAGGAGGGAAGGTACTACAGGGGAAGTAAAAAATGGATGTTTCGAGAAAGAAGTGTCTGTTTCTGTCTCCTTTCTGAACTAGTCAAGGTAACCAGGTACTTCTGATCACTGTCACCTGAGGAGGATGAATGGCACATGATCAGTACCTTGATAAAATGATGAAGAAAAATACAACTTTTTTTTAAAAGATTTTACTTATTTGCTTGAGATAGTGAACGAGAGACAGCATGACAGGGGAGAAGGTCAGAGGGAGAAGCAGACTCTCTGAGGAGCTGGGAGCTCCATGTGGGACTCGATCCCGGGACTCCAGGATCATGACCTGAGCTGAAGGCAGTGGCTTAACCAGCTGAGCCACCCAGGTGCCCCGAAAAATACAACTTTCATAAGCAGAACCAGAATGAAAATGGAATCCCGTGGCTCAAATCTAATGTAGAAATGGAACTTTCTCCAGAGCCCTCAAGGAGTACCAGAAATGATTTTTGCGATCTTTGCATTGCAAATTGTATCTCTTCTATGCTCTTCTTGACTGGGTGAAAAGTAAATCGTACCAATCACCATGGAAGGACCTTTTTAGGATAATACAAGAGCCCCAGAGTCATATGTAGTAAAGAAAACTATGGCAAAGAACCGACAGTCTGCGATTCATCAAGGGAATCCCAAGTCCATGGTTCTTGGACGTCAGTGACTCCAGCATTCACGGACAACTCCATCAGAATTGTTACCACTCCCAAGAGCGGAGTACATATATCCCTGCCACTTGCAGAGTCTGCCAGCTGCCCCTGTTTCTCTCTAGAGTCAACTGCCCAGGTCAAGTTAGCTCCAACACTAGCCTCATGCCTTCTCAGTCACAGATCCACATTGGTCCAGCTCAGCTGTCCTAGACTCCACATAGGATCCTGGGCCTATGGGGCACCTGAGTGGCTCAGTCGGTTAAGTGTCTGCCTTCAGCCCAGCTCCTGATTCCAAACTGAGCCCCCCATCGGTCTCCCTGCTCAGTGGAGAGCCTGCTTCTCCGTCTGCTTGCTGCTCCCCTGCTTGTGCTCTCTTTCTCTCACTCTAGCTGTATCTCAAACACATAAATAAAACCTTTTATAAAAAGAAAAAAAAAAGAAAGAAAGGGAATCCTAAGCCTAAAGACCTGTTTCAGGTGCCCACTAACTTCTCTTTTTGGAAACAAAAAAACTTTTTGGAAAGTCTCCACAGGCAAATCAGGATACACAAAAAGAAATATAAAGGCTAAGTATTCAGTTCTTTGGGGAGAAAGAAAGAAAAATGTTACTTTTTTATTCTTTCAAGTCTGCTACAACAAAAAGAGAGAAACATAATTTAATCTGTCATGAATAAATCCCATCACACTCTGGAAAATCTACTGAAACATATCCAGCAGCAGTAATATGTACTCATGTAAGCTTCTTAAGGCCTGTGTTTCTTTTCTAGAAACCAAGCCTAAATTCTGTTCCATAACATGGGGAGGAGGGAGCCGTCTGTGATTTTATACAGAATACGAAACTGGGACTGAATCACAACCCAGTCAATACCTAACAGCTCTTAATGTTCAGTTTCCATGGTACTTGACAGGTAAAATCTCCTGTTAATCCCACATTAGACATGTTCCTCTCATTAGCACATATCGGTTTAGCTAATTATTTCTACTAAGACTTTTTCTAAGGTATATATCTCTTTCTGTCTAATGTAATTGTGAGAACAGGGACCTTTACCGATTTTTGGTTTCATGATCTCCATGTACAGAGCAGTTCTTTTCTCATAGATTCAGCACATTTCCAATGGTTGAATAAATGAATGAATGAGGTAAAGTATATTAAAATAACACCCATGCATAACTAAAGGCAGTGAGGAATAAACACAGCCCTGCCCCAGCTTCTGAGAGTATCAACTCAGCTCAGTTGAACAAATATGTTTTAAACACGTCCTGCATGCAAGGCATTGGATGAGGATCATGAGAGATACACAAGGGTGAATGAGACTTGGGTCCTGGGTGGCCCAGTGGTTAAGCATCTGCCTTCAGCTCAGGTCATGATCCCAGGGTCCTGGGATCGAGCCCTACATCGGGCTCCCTGCTCAGGAGCCTGCTTCTCCCTCTCCCTCTGCTCCCCGCCCCCGCCCCCCCGCTTGTGCTCTCCCTCTTGGTCAAATAAATAAACAAAATATCAAGTTAAAAAAAAAAAAAGGTGAATGAGACTTGGTCCCTGCCCTGAGTAAACCTTCATCGTATTGAGAGGCAGAGATGTTGATCTTGAACTACCTGTGTCGCTCAGCTTTATGTCCCCTTAGCTACTCGCAGGCATCCTGGTAGCTGCATCACGCGGCCTCAGTTTCTTCCTTGGACTTCTCTTCTGTGCACAGTGAGTGCCTGAGCAAATCACTCAGTGTGAGTCCTGTGCAAACAACGGTGCTGTGAAACACCCCACCTGCTAACTCTTAACAAATGGAAGACAGAGCCAATCGCTCCTCCCCTCTTCTACCTCTCAGATTCCAATCCTGTTCTGCTAGCATTCAAAGGGTTCCCCCAAGAGACCCAGTTCCAGCTGTGCTCACTGGAGAACAGTCCTCTCTCCTTCCCACTGTATCCTGTCTCCCACTTGTGTTTCTTTGGATCACCTCCCAAAATGAACTACCTGCACACAAGCCCTCAACTCAATCTCTGACACATTATAAATGACTAATTATAAAATGAGTGGGCTATAAAGATAAGCCAAGAGCTCTGAATAAAGGAATTCTGCTGCAGTTGGAAACTCTTTCCAAAGGGTCCTGAAACAGCTCTGAAAATCTTGTGGTCCCTACCTGCCATCTCAGTGGCCCGTACATTTTTCTGTACTAGATCTGAGCAGCAAGCCTGATTTAGCAGGAGATTACAAGCAACGACGGTGAAGATAAAATTTGTCTTTTCTCAATAACTCTAGAAGTTGCATTAACAGAAATTTAGAATATTTGATGAGACACTTAGGAACATAATGGGCTCTTTTTTCACCATTTTCAGGTTAATTCACATCTGTCCTTTATTTAAAGGAAGGGAAAGTAAGGGGAAAGAAAAGGATGGGAAAGTATACTCTGCTTCTGCTTTATTACTTCTTCTTAGATTTTAGTATGTTTGGGGGTAAAATCTAAGCCTAGGTCTTTTTTTTTTTTTTAAAGATTTTATTTATTTGACAGAGAGAAACACAGCCAGAGAGGGAACACAAGCAGGGGGAGGGAGAGAGGGAGAAGCAGGCTTCCCGCCGAGCAGGGAGCCCGATGTGGGGCTCAATCCTGGGTCTCCGGGATCATGACCTGAGCCAAAGACAGTCGCTTAACCAACTGAGCCACCCAGGCGCCCCTAAGTCTAGGTCTTAACCAGAAAAATGAAAGGAGGTTCTGTAATAAATGAAGTGGTCGCCGAAAAAGTAGTAGTTGGTTATTTAAATTCTAAATAATTCAAAAAGCAATACATCACGTTTATCTTGAAAGCATATATCTTTACCTACAAAGCCCAGGCTGTTTTCCACTTTCCTTCCCTGGAGCTGGCACCGTCCGATTATGTTAAGTCTAGTGCCGAGTAATCTGTCCATAAAACTGTGTTCAGGATACAGGCTTTGTGTCCCGCGCTCTGTGTCGGTTGCCCGTCAGCGCCCATGATCCCAATGGCCCTTCATGCACTGGCCTCACTAGACCCTTTCAGCATTGTAGAGTCCAATCCGAGAGACGTTCCTTTAGATGCCCATTAGTTTTACAGTGCAATCATTCTTTCTGGATGGAATAAATGTAGACCAAATGTACTTAATTTTGTCCTTTACTTGTAACCAGTGTCAACACAAAATATGGACCACCATCCACTGCAGAGCATTTCCCTGGAAGTCTCTGGCATTTATGACTGGACGTGCGTCATCTCTCCCCTCCGTCTCACAGCAGGGTTCACATCTAAAACAATTTTGCATCTCCCTCACCCCTCCCTTACCCCAGGAGCAAAAAATGATGCCTGTCCTGAGCATGTATTTAATAAATGGTTACTAAAAGAGTGAAGCTGTCAGTGAAGAACTAAGCCAACAACACCTTGAAATAGTGAAATGAAGGCTCAGGAGTTATCTACCAAGCTCCAGGAATGTCACCAGGTCATGCGCACATTTTCATTAAGATGCGCTCTTTCAACTTAACCGTGTTCTGTATTCCACAGATGTGCGGCGGCAGCCGTATTTCAGTCCTCCACCTTCACACCTCCCTGTGCTGTCAAGCTCTTTTCCCCGTGATTTATGTCTTTTTTTATTGTTCTTCCTGGAGCCATGCCAGACCCTAGGATCAAACTCCCCAATCTCACCAAACCTTAGGGTGACAGGACGGAAATCAGACTTGGTAAAAAGGCCTGTGCTCATGATGTGGGAGAGGAAATGGCTTACTTGTCTCCATGGAGATGTGCACCCTTTTCAATTGTTGCTGAATAAATGAAAGTTGTGTTCTTAATTCACAGATCTCAATGTCAAGCAAGCTTATCAGTTTCTCAAGGCCAGCACATAGCAAAATCCTTAAAACACAAGACTTTGTGATGCATTATTATAGCTAAAGAGAAGACTGAACGGAGTGGTATTTAATTTTCTCTTTCTTGTTTGTTTTTTTCTCTGTCACACCCTTCCATCACAACGCAATGGCATCTCCGTCTAGATGGTATTTGCAAAATAGCTGGGAAACACACTATAAAAGTGTTTAAAGTTCACACGCTTTAAAAGTATGAAATTACAGGGGTGCCTGGGTGGCTCAGTCATTGGGAGTCTGCCCTCGGCTCAGGTCACGATCCCAGGGTCCCAGGATTGAGCTCGGCATCAGGCTCCCTGTTTGGCAGCAAGTCAGCTTCTCCCTCTCTCACTCTTCCTGTTTGTGTTCCCTCTCTCGCTGCATTTCTCTCTGTTGAATAAATAAATAAAATTTTTAAAAATGTGTGAAATTACTGATTATAGCTGCTTCAAGATTTAGTTAGTTCCCCTTAAGGATTATTAGAAAATGAGATGAAATGCAACGATGAGGACCAGACATGGAGTATGTGGTAGTATTTCACCAAAGATACAGGGAGGGACAAAGAATTTTTGGTTCAATGACCATGTTCAAATTCTCAACCAAGGTTTTTGAAGGATACCTTATTTAAATTAAATCAACATTTATTCTCCCCTATTGGGTCCTGAGCACGGCTAACAATAATGTCACATATAATGCCAGTGCATATCAGAATCACAGCGGATCTTGAAAATGCAGAGCTCAGAGCCTGACTTAAGAGGCAGTCAATTGTCGCCTCTAGGGGTTACTGTATATAGTGTGATATTGTACTATATATAGTGAGGTTTTTACGATGACAAGCTTTGGAGGGGCTCTCTTACATCTTAATCACGCAGCCAGGAGAAAATTATCTAACCCCTCTGTGCTTCATTGTTCTTACTGTAAAATGATAACACTAATAATAATTAAAGCTAAAACATTTCCAATAGCATCTGGTAGAAGTACTGAACATACGTCAGCTGTTTTCTGCATCACTACTTAGTAGTTTTATGTTCAATAAATTTTACAAGTGATTTGGATGTGTAGTGAGAGGTTACAACTTTAAACACGTGCAGTGTGATGAATGAACAGAATTTTAAGTTTTATTCAATTCTAATTATTTTTTTTATTTAACATCTAGTACTTGATTCAGTTATTAGAAAATGTTTAAGTAAGCTTCTGTACAGCAAAGGAAACAGTCAACAAAACAAAGAGGCAACCCACAGAATGGGAGAAGATATTTGCAAATGACACTACAGACAAAGGGCTGGTATCCAAGATCTATAAAGAACTACTCAAACTCAACACCCAAAAAGAAGATGAACACATCAAAAAATGGGCAAGAGACATGAAGAGGCACTTCTCCAAAGA
>PITA01026888.1:0-21891 GCA_004023965.1 Spilogale gracilis
ACAAGTGTTGGAGAGGCTGCGGAGAAAGGGGAACCCTCTTACACTGTTGGTGGGAATGTAAACTGGTGCAGCCACTTTGGAAAACAGTGTGGAGATTCCTTAAAAAATTAAAAATAGAGCTACCCTATGACCCTGCAATTGCACTACTGGGCATTTACCCCAAAGATACAGATGTAGTGAAAAGAAGGGCCATATGCACCCCAATGTTCATCGCAGCAGTGGCCACAATTCACAAACTGTGGAAAGAGCCAAGGTGCCCATCAACAGATGAATGGATAAAGAAGATGTGGTCCATATATACAATGGAATACTATGCCTCCGTCAGAAAGGATGAATATCCAACTTTTGTAGCAACATGGACTGGACTGGAAGAGATTATGCTGAGTGAAATAAGCCAAGAAGAGAAAGTCAAGTATCGCATGATTTTACTTACTTGCAGTGCATGAGGGGTAAACTGGAGGACAGTGGGAGAAGGAAAGTAAATGGGAACTAGGGTAATCTAGGGAGGGAAACGAAACAACGGAGACTTTGGACACAGAAACAAACTGAGGGACTTGGAGGGAGGGGGCTGGAGGGATGGGAGAGCCTGGTAGTGGGTACTGGGGACACCTAAAGCGTGGAGCACTGGGTGTGGGGAATGGGGAATGAATCTTGGAACACTGGAAAAAAAATTTTAGTAACAATAAAAAAAAAAATTCCCTTCTGTTCTTTTTTGGTCCTTTAAACCACATAATGACTATGATCCCCCATTTTACAGATGAAGCAATGGAGAACTGAAAAATTAGGCAGTTCAAAATATTATGCCTAATAAACTTCAAAGCCAGGCTTTCTGTTTCCAGGCACTTAATCCATTGCTCCTACTACTATACCAGAAGTGGTAAGTAATATTCTATGAATACATAAACTAACAGAATTTGGCAGTGGCTGCCCCAACTGCACGATTAAAGAGGTAATTGTTGACTATATCCAAGTTTAGGGGGAAAGAGTTATTTATTTATTTATTTTTTTTTTTTTTTTTAAAGATTTTATTTATTTGACAGAGAGAAACACAGGCAGAGAGGGAACACAAGCAGGAGGAGTGAGAGAGGGAGAAGCAGGCTTCCCGCCGAGCAGGCAGCCTGATGTGGGGCTCGATCCCGCGTCTCCAGGATCATGACCCGAGCTGAAGGCAGTCGCTTAACCAACTGAGCCACCCAGGCGCCCCGGGAAAGAGTTATTTAAATGATTAGTGATGTCTGCTTTGGGCACAAGAATGGGGATGATAGCAAGTGTGTTCAATACTTTCCATTCGTGTACAGAAGTTTCATTACAAACTCAAGAGTCATCATATTATCAAGCAAATATACTATTATGCCATAATTAAAAAGTTATATAATATGTATTATTTTCCATTTTTATCTATCCAACAAGCCTGATAGCAATTATGTGATGCTAGGTTTGTAATATAAAAATGGGTAAGATTTGGTCTATGTCTTAAAATAGGTCATACTCCAGCAAGAAATATAGAAATCTAAACAGCCAATACAATAGGATAAGCATTTCACTTGTAAATATGGCTCTAATATTCTGATGTATAACATATTTAAATTTATAACATGGGAAAACTAGCTTTGGTATCTTCATATACCAAATATCAAGTGAATGTTTTAATATGACCTATAATTATCACAATAACCACAGTTAAAGTGCATATGATGAATGTAAGTCTTTTGTAAGCTTGTTGTGTAAATTAAATGATATAATGCCTTTCAAGCATTTAACACAGTGTCTGAAACATGGAAAGTGCTCTAATACCAGCCACTATACATAGCCAACTGCCCCTTCCTGAAGCTCTACCATAACTTCCATGAAAACTCTCATGAAAGCACAAATATGAAAATTCACAAAACCAAACTATTGTCAAAATCTGGAATAAACTAACACTAAGTACAAAGGCTATGAAAATGGATTTTAAAACATCAATAGACTCGTTTCTGAGTGGATATACTAAGTTGTAGCAGGCAGCAAGTAGGAAAAAATGGGTGAATTAGCACAATTTTTTCATACAGAAAACTGGAGAATCTGAAAGCAAAGTACATGAGATGAATTAAAATTCCAGAGGAAAAAAAGGTCCTTCAGGATTATAGATTACACTTTGTCCCTCAAAAAGATATGTGAAAGTCCTAACCTGCAGTACTGATGAATATGACCTTGTGTCAAAATAGGGACTTTGCAAATGTAACCAAGTTAAAATGAGGTCATCAGGGGGACTTAGCCTCCAGAACTGTGAGAAAATAAATTTATCTTGTTTAAACCACCTAATCTGTGGTAATTTGTTAAAGCAACCACAGCAAACTAATACACTATGTGAGGAAACACTTAACCATTTCTTTCTCTGGGGGCATTTTCTGATTGTGGCCATGGCTAATGCTCAGCCAGAGTTCTTGGCAGCCCAGTGAGGTTGTCAGGGCAGATTAGAAACTGGTGAAGCACAAAATTTGAGCCAAATTTTCCCCTTTTGCTGAGTCCTAAAGTAAAATGCCAAGATGGGAGGCTAGGTCAAGAGGCTTTTAAATGCACAAAAAAAAATCCCTAAAAGTCTTCTAAAAAGCTAAATAAATGTAATCAATAATCAAGAGGAGCGAGCAGAAGCAGATCCAAAGATTATTCATATATTGGGCTGAAAAGAGAAGGACTCTGAAATATTATGATTAGTTAGCCCCAGTAGGACCCTTCTGAAGGACAGAGAGGAAGAGAGCTCAAATTACTAAAATCAGGATAAAGAGACATTATTAAAAAATGTTAACATAATGAAAAGGGAGGAGGATATAATAAACAACTATGCCAATAAATTTAGAATTGGATTAAAATGGAAGAACTCTTTGAAAACCATAAAATAGCAAAGCTGAACAAGAAAAACATCAAAATTGTCATTTATTAATTAAAGAAATTTAATGTACCGTTAAAAACCTTTCTCACAGACAAGCACTACTGCTGACCTTCTACTTAAATCAACCAATAAAAGAACAAACAAAATATATGAAACAACAGTTTTCAAGACATTTGACATCAGGCCAAACAACGATTACTGAGAAATCCAACGAAATGGATGAGTCAACCCTACCATTACCTCAACCTACTGCTTTTAGAGAGTTCCTGGGCATCTACCTGGGAAGGAGAAACACAGGCAGAGTCCAGTAGACTCCCTGAGATGAAGAGACAGTGCTGGAAGTCTGGAGAACAACAAGTCAGCAAGAGTTTGCTGGAAAGAGTTCCAGAGAGGAGAGAGCACTGAAAACAAAGTGTGTTGGAAAACTGTATAGTCCTCTTCAAGTTTTCAGCTGAGTCTGATCAACACACGCACATGAAGAAACTATCCGAGGCCAAGGAAAGAAAGCTGGAAGGGTTGGCGATAATAATGCCCAATGCTTACACCAGTCCAGGAATACTGCCTCTTATCAGGAAAAAAAAAAAAAAAAAAAGGAAAAATCATGATTCATGGGGCAGTGAGTAGAGGACACAAAAAGGTTTATGTAAGGAGTGAGGAAAATTTAACTCTGGACTGAGCATGGCTCTAGTCCCACCACATAAATCTTAATAGTAACACTTAAAAGGATCAAACTATTTCTAAGAAATGTAATTACATCCCAGACAAAAGATCAAGAATATTCATAAGAAGAGAAAAGCTCTGGAAAGCCAAAATTCACAATATCTGACACCTAATTGAAGATTACCATTTGTGTAAAAAAGGGGGGTAATATTACCCCTAACAATGAGTAAACTAATCAGTTGAAACTAAAGGATAATTCCACAAATGTTAAAATTAAAAGACCGCATTAAAACAGTAATGGTAACTGTATTCCACATGTTTAAGAGCAAAGTGGAGATTTAGAAGATATAAAAAAAAAAAGAACCAATCTCATTTTTAGAGATGAAAACTAGAATTCAAAAGACTAAAAAAATAGGGCACCTGGGTGGCTCAGTGGGTTAAAGCCTCTGCCTTCAGCTCAGGTCATGATCTCAGGGTCCTGGGATTGAGGCCCACATCGGGCTCTCTGCTTGGCGGGGAGCCTGTTTCCACCTTCTCTCTGCCTGCCTCTCTGCCAACTTGTGATCTCTCTCTCTGTGTCAAATAAATAAATAAAATGTTTAAAACAAACAAACAAACAAAAGATTAAAAAATACAACGGATGAAAATACCAGATTTAAAGGAATAGCAATAGAAAATATCTCAAATAAAACACAGAATAAAAAAGAATTTCTTAAGATTTTATTTATTTGAGAGAGACAGAGAACAAGCAGAGGGGGGTGGCAGGCAGAAGGGGAAGAGGCATAGGAAGAAGCAGAATCCCCACTGAGCAGGGAGGCAGATATGGGGATTGATCCTAGGACACTGGCTGGGATTATGACCTGAGCCAAAGGCAGATGATAAACCAATGAACTGCCCAAGTGTCTCAAAAAAGAATTTTTTAAATTTTTTTAAAAAGAATTTTTAAAAATTAACAGAGCATCAGAGACCTCCATTACAACTTCAAGCAGTTTAATCTACATATAATAAAAAGAATAACTAAAAACCAGTGAGAAAAAATTGTAAATTACATACCTGATAAAGGACTTGTATCCAGAATATATAAATAACTCTAAAAACTCAATAATAATAAAATAGCTCAATTTTTCAAATAACCAAAAGATCTGAATATACATTTCATCAGAAAACATATACAAATGCTAAGTGAGCACATGACAAGATGCTTAACATTATTATTAGATATTAGAGAGAGTTATATTAAAATCACTATAAGGTACTACTACATACCTATTACAATGGCTAAAATTTGAAAAACTGACTATAGCAAGTATTCATAAGAATGTGGAGAAACTGGAATTGTCATATACTGCTGGTTGCAATATAAATGGCATAACATCTTTGGAAAACAGTTTAGCACTTTTTAAAACTTTATATATTCACTTATTGATCTAGTCATTCTAGTGCTTGGCATCTACACAAGAAAAATAAAAGCAAATGACCAAAGTCTTACACATGAAAATTCATAGTAATTTTATTTGTAGTAATTAAAAACGGAAAAAAAAGGGGCACCTGGGTGGCTCAGTTGGTTAAGCGACCGCCTTCAGCTCAGGTCATGATCCTGGAGACCAGAGATCGAGTCCCACATCAGGCTTCCTGCTCGGCAGGAGGCCTGCTTCTCCCTCTCTCACTCCCCCTGCTTGTGTTCCCTCTCTGGCTGTGTTTCTGTCAAATAAATAAAATCTTTAAAAAAAAAAAAAAACAACTGAAAAAAAACCAACAAAAGATAAATGAATCATCTGTATAATATAACACTACTAAGTCATAAAAAAGAACAAACCATTGTTACACACATCAACATGATGAACACCTAAGTGATTATGTTGAATGAAAGAAACCAGGCTAATATATTTCATGAGTCCATTTAAATAAAATTCTAGAAAATATAAACTAGTATATAGTTACAGTAAGCATACTGATAGTTGTCTGAGGTCACAGAAAGTAGAAAGCGTCAGAAGGGAGAGATTTCAAAGGATCAAGACAAAATTTTACAGGTGATGGTTTCAGTGGTGCATACATATGTCAAAATATCAAAATATTTTGCAATTTCTATAATTTATTAAATGTCAATTTTATCTCAAAGATGCTTTAAAAAAGAATTCCCATAAGGAATACTCCAGGCCTAGTTGACTTCAGTAGTGAATTCCATGAAAGAAAGAAGAAAAGACAGAGAGAGAGAGAAAGAAAGAAGAAAGAAAGAAAGAAAGAAAGAAAG
This sequence comes from Spilogale gracilis, assembly GCA_004023965.1. Lineage (NCBI taxonomy): Eukaryota > Metazoa > Chordata > Mammalia > Carnivora > Mephitidae > Spilogale > Spilogale gracilis. The sequence continues at coordinate 5,781 of PITA01026888.1, forward strand.
AAAGAAAGAAAGAAAGAAAGAAAGAAAGAAAGAAAGAAAGACAAACACATAAATTTCATGTAAACTCTTCCAAAGAATACAAAAAGGGAAACTACTTCCCATTGTTCCAGCTACCAATATATCCCTGATACCAAAACCTGGAAACATTACATAAAAGGAAAACATAAGCCAATATGGCTCATAAAAACAAATGCAAAGACCCTAAAGGAGATATCCTTAAGTTGAGTTCAGCAATACATAAAATATATCATTACCAAGAAAGAGGGCAAGTTTGGATTAACATGTGAAAATCAATCAGTGTAATTCACCATTTTAACAGAATAAAAAACCCTATCATTTTAATATATGCATAAAAGTTATTTGATAAAACTTAAAATATGTTCATGATAAAAGCTCTTAGCATACTAGTAATAGAAGGAAACTATCTAAATCTGAGAAAAGTTAGCAACAAAAATCCTACAGTTAGCATCTTAATGGCAAAATATCACATTCTTTCCTTTTAGTTAAGAAACATAATAAGGATATCCATATCATCATTTCTAGTCAACATTATACTTTCAATAACATAAGACAAATGAATAAAAGCTTTTAAAATTGAAAGAGAAGAAATCATATTGTTAATATTTGTAGATGATATGATTGGGTACACAGGAAACTAAAAAATATCTACAAACTATTAGGATTAGTAAGTAAATTAATAAGTAAACAGTGAATTAATGGTCTATAAATAAGAGTTCAACATGTAAAATGTATTTTTATTCACTTACAAGAGACAATTGAAAAATGTAATTTTAAAAAGAATACCATTTATTTAACAGCAAGTATAAAATATATAGGAAAAATCTAATAAAATCTATAAAATATTTATACAATGATAAACCACAAAATGTTATTTGCAAGGAATTTAAGAAACCTTAAATAAATGCAAAAATATGCAGTATGCATGGGTTAAAAAGCTGAATGTTGTTAAAATGTCAATTCTCTTCAAACTGCTCTACAGTCAATGCAATCCTAATCAAAATACCAACATGTTTTTTATGTGACAGAGAAATAACAAGTTGACTCTAAAATTTATATGAAAATTAAAAGGACCTAAAGTAGCCAAGGCAATCTTTAGAATGTGAGATGTATAAAGATACCAGACTTCAAGACTTAGAAGAAGCAACAGTAGCTAAGATAATGTAGAATTTGCAAAATAATACAGAACTACACCATTGGAACAAACTAGAGTCCAGAAACACATTCATACATAAATAGTCAGTAATTTACTTTAAGGGTAACTGCACTTTTAATAGAAGAAGAGTGGGCCTTCAAATAATGGTCTTAGAGAATTGGATAGATAGATAGATAGAGAGAGAGAGAGAGAGAGAGAGAGAGAGATGAAACTATGAACCAGGGCTACTTCATATCATACACAAATTAATTTGATATGCATCACAGACCTAAATGTTAAACAATAGTTTTTTAGAAATAAAAAACAGGAAATATTGACATACCTTAGGCTGAGCAAATTTTCATAAAAGAACACAGAAATCACTAACCATTAAAGAGAAAAATTGAGAAACTGAATTTCATCAATGTTAGTTTATTTTAACCATCCAAAGCATAATTGAGAATTGAACACATAAGCCACAGAGAGAAAAATGTATCTGATAAAAGATACATACAGAAAATATAAAGAACTCCTAAAAATCATTAAGAAAGGACAGACCTTTACATTTCAATCCTCTTTCAAAACCAAAGCACTCATTCTGCATAAGTCCCCTCACCTGTCAGGTGTATTGGGAACTCAGGGCTTCCAACCAGATCTCAAGGATTGCCTTCAGGCAAAGAATGCAGCCTGATCAAGAATGCAACCCTTCCTGTATAATGACTACTCAGTAAGAGGTTACAAAGGCTAGGTCCTCTTTTATTTTTATCTTTCTAACACATAAAATTTAGTGGATATCATTTCTTTTAGCAATAATATATTTTATTAATTTCTATAGTTGTCATGATTTTCTTTTCTATATATTTCATCTATGTTTACTTTTCTGTCTGTTGTGGTGTACCTTTTCATGATTCTTTTAGTGAAAGGATATGTTATGAACAGTCATACTTTGTCTAAAATCTTTTATTCCTCCCTTTTCCTCAAGTAATTCTAAGAAGATATTTTTTTCCTTACATTAAAGATATTACTCTAGTAATTAGTTATTTCTAAGAAATATGTTGTTGGTCCAATTCGTATTCTTTCCAATATAGCCTAAAATTCTTTCAGGGTGTTTTTGAGATTTTCACATTTTAACCCAGGTTCTTCAATCAAGCAGTGTCTAAGCACAGAATTATTTTTGTATTTGTAGTTACATTATATATCATTGTACATTTCTTTTAATTCGATAATTCATGGCTTTATTTTTGTGTATGTGTAGCCATTATTTCCTCGAATTGTGCATCTCTACCATATGTAATGGTGCCTAGAAATCTATTCACTGCATCTCTTACAGTCACTTTGAAATTTTTAACTATGTTTTTCTTTTGCAGTCTATATATTTTCCTCAGTACCACCTTCCACTTCACTAATTCTTTTTTTGACTATGTCATTCTTGAGTTTACCCCATCTATCATATTTTTAATTAATATTTTGGTCATTATATTTTTTTGTTTCCAAGATTTGCATTTCATTCTTATATGAGCCGCCTAGTCTTGTTTCATTTCTATCCTTTTATAAGTTCTTACCCTTTTTAAATGGAAGCTCTTTCATATTTACCTCATTGAGATTTTAATTCTAAGCTTATTTATTTTGATGTTTTTGTCAGACTATTCCATAAAATTGATTTCATGAGGAACAGTTTATGTTTTAATTCCGAATGTGTTGGTTCCCACTGGTTGCATTAGATATCTTCATGCAGTTTGGATTATTATGAAAAAACTTTTAAGGCCCTATCAACAATCTATTCACTGATCTATTCTCTTGTCCTCTGTGTTCATCCTAATCTCTCTCATAGTTTTGCAATTTTTTTCTTCCCAGACTCAAACCTCATATGAAACAAGGTCTTATTTTTTTTTTAAGATTTTATTTATTTGACAGTGAGAAACACAGGGAGAGAGGGAACACAAGCAGGGGGAGTGAGAGAGGGAGAAGCAGGCTTCCCTCCCAGCAGGGAGCCCGATGTGGGACTTGATCCCGGGTCTCCGGGATCATGACCTGAGCCGAAGGCAGTTGCTTAACCAACTGAGCCACCCAGGCGTCCCTGAAACAAGGTCTTATAATGGCATTTGACAGCTGCTGATTCTGGTGAGACCCAGAAAAACTGAGATGCATACAAATTCAGTCATGCACTATTAGAATGGTTTTCAGTTCTTTGTCCTGAAGTGGTGTATATGTTAATTGTTCCTATTGGATGAAATGTAGGATATTCTATAACTGTTAGCAATGATCTAAAGTAATTTTTTTAGATACCCTTATCTGTTTTTTTTTTTTTAAGATTTTATTTATTTGACAGAGAGAAACACAGCCAGAGAGGGAACACAAGCAGGGGGAGTGAGAGAGGGAGAAGCAGGCTTCCCGCCGAGCAGGGAGCCCAATGTGGGACTCGATCCCGGGTCTCCAGGATCATGACCTGAGCCGAAGGCAGTTACTTAACCAACTGAGCCATCCAGGTGTCCCTAAATACCCTTATCTGAAGGAAATTCTCATCCAAAGCCCTAATTTCAAGTAATAAATTCAATTTCCATCTGCCTTTTACCTTCCTTTCCTCTTCACACTAAAGGTTACCATCACCCTAAAGGTATCCCATTCCTGGCTGCCCCCATGTATTGTGGGATCAAGATACCAGAAAGTCTGTGACTTCAATCCCACTAATATAATTTTTCTATTCAGTTCTGGTTCTCAGAGATTCTGATCTTATGTTTGAACTCTGCTAGGTCTACATGGTTTTCCATTGTTATAAATTTTTTTCACTGCTACAGCTTGAGGAAGAAGCAGTGTGTGATATCTTGAACTTATGCCTATATTTTATTTTCTCACCAAAACAAATTCTGATAAAATTTCTCCACTTTCTCATTATATAAAAACATTCAGGAGTTAAATACAGAACATAAAAAGGACTCATTATCCTGTGTGGAATAATGCCTATAGGATTTTTTTCTTTAAGAAAGAATAATCCATTTAAACCACTGGTTTTAAGAATTTCTGGGATTTTTATTATCCTGAGAATCATGTTAAGAATGTGAAATTCTGGGGATGCCTGGGGAGCTCAGGTGGTTAAGCAGCTGCCTTCAGCTCAGGTCATGATCCCAGGGTCCTGGGATTGAATCCCACATCGGGCTCCTTGCTCAGCAGGGAGTCTGCTTCTCTCTGTGCCTCTGCCTGCCACTCTGCCTGCTTCTGCTCTCTATCTCTCTGACAAATAACAACTAAATAAATAAATCTTAAAAAAAAAAAAAAAAAAAAGAATGTGAAATTCTGGACCCTAATTTTCAAGCATTCTGATTTCACAAGTCTAGTATTAAATCACTGGGGGATGAACAATTTTGGTACAAACCAGTTGTTACATCAAAAAAAAAAAAGATTTTTAAAACTATAAATTGAATCTCATAATATAGTGATTGGTTTTTAAAAAGTGATGTATTCCAAATCTACACATCTTATGGTAAAATAAGAGGAAAAAATAATTTTATTGGAAAAATCTTTTTTTCTCTCAAGATTTCTATTTTTCTTTTAGTTTTTTAATTATCACAAGGAAAATTGGTTTAAGAATAAATTACATGTAACTAAAATTATAAGAAAAGAGGTTATAGGTCTCACCTTGATAATAAATGGCCGAGTTTGTACTTCTTGAGATAAATTAGGCACATTTTTTTGTCATAAAGACTTCTACTTCTCAATGTTTTCATGCAGTTAAAAATAGCCCCTTTTCCATGAATGTATAGGTGTACTCCATATTTTGAATCACTTAATTTGTGTGTGTGTGTGTGTGGTGCCTGTGTGTGTGTGTGTGTGTGTGTGTGTATGTGTGTTTGTTTGTTTGTTTTGGTGCACTAGAGGCGGAAAAGGGAGGGGTTATAAGGAGACACAGTGAAATATAGTCCAGTATAAAGGTCATTGATTTAGGTCAGGGCAATGAGGGAAACAGTAATAAATGCTAAACCGTGTCGAAAAAGTCAAAGTGACTGACTCATTACTGCATACACTTCTCTTCCCAGCCTCACATTTCATGAGTTTAGTACCTTAGTAGTGCCAAAGCCAATTACCAAAGCCAATTTCATGCATGGACAGCCTTGAGCTTTACCCTCTCTCTTCTTCCTCCTCCCCGTTTAAGCCAAAGTAAATATATCCCTAAATCATCACAAATTCAAATTTATAATTGCGCATGAATGCTAGGATCTGTATTTTAGAATATTATGCTACCCCTAGAATTTATGTTTCACCAAGCCAACTTGGATATAAGATATAACTGTTTATTGTGGGCACCTAACATTGAGGGCAGAGAGATTTCACAAAGATAAACATTCCTCCAAAAAAGCTTAGTTTAGGAAAAATAAGCTGTGGGAGTGAAAATATCAAACTTTTGGAATTAAGGTCTAATTTTAAAATAAAGAAACTGGGAAAACTCCTTTTAACACATTATGTCATTATTACATATAACGATGTAGAATTAATAGGGAGATATTAACCATTTTTCTGAATCTCTAATAAAATATATAATCATGTTTTAATAATACAAGAACAAAGAATATAGAGGTTCTCACTACAAGAATTTGATAGTTCTATGAATTTTTTTAATTACCTCGATTTCTTTCCAGGAATAAGAAAAATACTTGGCAATTTTTAACCACCAAAGATATGGTATTGCAATCTAGAAAGAAGATAGTTATGTTTCTAATTATTCCAAATAGAAAATAGGATGATCACTGAATCAAGCTTAGACATGAAGGATTTTTCAGTTTCCTAAAACACAAAATTATACTCAAAGTTTATGTGTTCTTTGATTTTGGATGTGAAAATGATGTAGTGTGATAGAATTAGATGATGGAAATAAGGCACATTCTTAAAATCTGAGTCAAATAATGACTCATTACTAGTTAGTGAAGCAAAGAATTAAATATGGGGATCTTTCTGACTCTACAGCGTAGTATATTATCATATATTCTAGGCACCATACTGCCTAGAATGTCTTGCCTTCCATCCCTTCATATACAACTTTTAAATTTTCAACACTAGATAAAATGCTGCCTCCTTGATGAAATTTTCTGTGATTCACATAACTGGGAATACTTTCTACCTCAAATAAAATTTAACAGCAATTTATCACTCCATCACTTTCAATAGACCTATTAGCTTATTAGCCCACTATTTTAGTTATTTTGGGAGACTGACAGTGTGCCTGTGATAATGTAGTTTTGTTTAGAGCAGGTTATCTGCCATATTTTTACAGCACCCAATGAGTTAAAGATACTACCATGTCCCTAGTACATGTTTGATTATTTTTTATGTGAAGGAAGAGATGAATGAAATGCAACTCTTCTGTAATGTAAATGTGTTAATGCATTGATCTAATCACTATAAAGTTAGGTTTTATTAGTAAGATTTGCAAATAAGTTCACAATATTGCCCCTTATAGCTAAATAATAGTTATGTAAGCTAATGAAATTTCTGTAATTTTTCATGTAAAATGTCACTATACTAGTTATTGTTAAAAATCAGCATTTTATGTTTATTGTCATTAGATTTTAAGCTGCTACTTTCATCTAATCATCACAAACTACTGTTCTATTTCTTTATAATAATTCTGTAAATGAATGCTTGAATTACCTTTTTTGGGGGGGTATTTACATCTGATAAAGAGTTTATACCAAAGTGGCCAATAATGCGCTGAATAAAAAAAAGTACAAGAACAGCACTGGGACTCTCTCAAATAAATGAAAATGGCTTATTAGCAAGCTATCTTTCACTAAGTTCTTTTAATCTAACTACGTATTAATTAAGGGCATGTTTCTATATCATTTTGAAGAGCTTATTATTAGACTTACTATCAAATTACTTGTTTAAATTTAGATAGTCTAGCTATCTAAAAATCCTATTTGGGAATTTTATTTCCAGAAATAAAGGACAGCCTATTTCAAATTACCTTCCTAATTAAAACAAAGAGAACATGGAAATACAAAATATGATAAGTATAAATGCTAGAAAAAATACAAATACTAAAATTAGAATCCCAATACATAGGGTTAATAGATTATATATAACTGAAAGGAATGTTAGTGAACAGAAAAAGTGAGTGAAAAGGAAATATAAAAACTAAGCCAGAGAGAAAATAAAGAAGAAAACTAAAGGAGACTGTAAGAGACAAATGGGAAGCAGTGAGAATGTGTTTTTTAAAAAAGTCTAACATATGTAAATAAAATGGACAAAAACTTTCTAAAATTAAAAAAAAAATGTCAGAAACTTAAAAAGGGGAAACAGGATAAATACAAGAAAATCACACCCACACCTAGGTACATCAGAGAAAACCTTACTGCAAACTAAAGACCAAGAAATATCTTAGAAACAGCTGGGGAAGAGAGACCAGTTACTTTCACAGACGTGGTAAGTTTGATAACTAATTTCTCAGTAGAAACAATGGAAGCAAGTAGATAATAAAATAATCTTCAGATTGTAGGAAGAAAATAACTTCCTGGAGAAGAAAGTGAAATTTAAGAAGCATCACTAAAAATAAGCAAGTACATTTTATGATAACAAAAAGATAATATACTAAGAAAACAAAACACATTTCAAATCATATGGACAATCACTTAACCTCAAAATATACAGAAGAACTAAAAGGAGAAATAGGCAAACGCACCGTCATTGTGGATGTAACCCATCTCACTCAGTAACTGATAGACTAGGGAGACCCTTCCCCCCCCAAAAAAGTAGTATGGATCTGAACAATTTGAATGTCATGATTTAAAAACATGACCTTAGAAGAGGAGTTAAGATGGCAGAGTAGTAGGGGGACCCTGGCTTGCCTGCCCCTCAAACACAGCTAGACCAACATCAAGTCATTTTTTAACAACTAGGATATCAATCAAAGGACTAAGAAAACAATCTGCATGATTGGAAGGAGAAAACATGGCAGATCCAAGGTTTGGAGACATGAAATTCCCCTCCCTAGGGACCAGTAATGGGGTGATGTCATCTTCCACTACCACCACCGCCGCCGCCCTCCAACCCTGCCCAGCATCCACCAGCATGGTCAGACTTCAGAGAGAAACACAGACCCTCCACTGGAGGCAGGAGTCACTTACACCAAACCCCACCCCACCCCTTGCACTGCAGGGATAACTTTACCAGAGCAGGTCTGCCTATAAGCCAGCACAATAGGTCTCTCCCTGAGAAGACCAACACAGGACCCCCACATATACCAAGTCTACCACTCCAAAGTTCTGGTGGAAATAGGACCAGGCTTTCCTTTTTGTTTTTCTTTTTTGGTTTTATTTGTTTGTTTGTTTTTCTTTTCTTTTTTCTTTGGAATCAGGCTTATAGTTTTTTGCTTATTTGTTTGTTCCTTTTTCTCATTTTTCAAGTCAGGCTTTTTGTTTTTTCTTTCCTTTTCTTTCTTCCTTCTTTCTTTTTCTTTGAAATTAGTCTTACAGTTTTTTGTTTGTCTCTTTGCTTTTTTGCTCCTTTTCTCTTTTCTAGGATCTATTTTTTTTTTTTTGGTCTCATCTTAACAAACAAATCAAAACACACTTAGTTAAGGGTCTAAGCACTCCCTACTGCAAGCAAGGAGGGCCTCTGCAGAGGACTGACCTGTGGAAAAGAGGAACCAAAGCACAGTAGCTCAGTGTACACAGCACAGGCCAGAAACATTTCTTGAAGTGCCAGATCCTGGACAGTGTAGGACCTCTTCTTAATATAGTATTACTGTCAGCAGGAAACATAACTTTTCATAACATGGTAAAGACAAAAACCTAGATATAATTACACAATGGAGGACTTCTCCCCACAACAAAGATCAAGAAGAAATAACAACCAGGGATTTTCCCAGATATATATAAGCAATATATCTGAATAAGACTTTAGAACAACAGTTGGGGCACCTAGGTATCTCAGTCGTTAAGCATCTGCCTTCGGCTCAGGTCATGATCCTAGGGTCCTGGGATCAAGCCCCACATCGGGCTCCCTGCTCAGCAGGTAGCCTGCTGCTCCCTCTCTCACTCCCCCTGCTTGTGCTCCCTCTCTAGCTGGGTTTCTCTCTGTCAAATGAATAAATAAAATCTTTAAAAAAAAAAAAAAGAATTTAGAACAACAGTCATAAGAATACTAGCTGTGCTTGAAAGAAGCATTGAGGACACCACAGAAATCCTGGCTACAGAGATAAAAGACCTAAAAACTAATCCGGCCAAGATAAAAAATTCTAGCTGAGATGCAAAACTGATACAATCACAATGATGGAAGAAGCAGAGGAATAACAGGTGATAAGGAAGATAAAATTATGAAAAATAATGAAACTGAAAAGAAGAGGGAAAGAAAACTGTTAGATTACAAATGCAAACTTAGGGAACTCAGTGATTCCACAAAGTACAATAATATCTATATCACAGAAATCCTAGAAAATAAAGAGTGGAGAAAAGGAGCAGAAGATTTATCAGAACAAATTATAGCTGGGAACTTCCCTAATCTGGTAAATTAAATAGACATTCAAGTCCAAGAGGCACAAAGAACTCCCCTCAAAATCAACAAAAACAGACACCACCAACACATAACATAGTGAAACTTGTGAAATACAAAAATAAAGAGTGAATTCTGAAAGCGCCTAGGGACATAGGTCCTTAACCCACAGGGTAGACACAGAAAGTTAATAGCAGATAAACCACAGAAATTGGTAGGACAGAAGAGAGTGGCATGATAAATTCAATATGCTGAATGGGGAAAATATGCTGCCAAGAATACTACATGCAGCATTCTGTTATTCAGAAGAGAAGGAGAATAAGAAATTTCCCAAACAAAAAGTAAAGGAGTTCATGAACTCTAAACCACCTCTGCAAGAAATATTAAAGGGGACCCTTTGAGTGGGAAAGAGAAACCACAAGAAACAAAGACTAGAAAGGAACAGAGACAATCTACAGGAAGAGCAACTTTGCAGGTAATACAATGGCACTAAATTCATATCTATCAATAATTACTCTGAATGTAAATGGAGTAAATGCTCCAATCAAAAGATCCAGGATATCAGAATGGTTTTTTAAAAATCCAACATTATGCTACTTACAAGAGACTCGTTTTTGACCCAAAGACACCTCCAGATTGAAAGTGAGGGGGTAGAGAACCATCTATCATACTAATGGACATCAAAAGAAAGCAGGAGTAGCATATGCACACCAGACAAACTAGAACAAAGACTGTAGAAAGAGATGGAGAAGGGAACTATATAATAATATCCAATCCAACAAGAATATCTAACAATTGTTAATATTTATGCTCCTAACATGGGAACAGCCACACATATAAATCGATTAATAACAAACTTAAAGAAATTCATTGATAATAATACCATAATAGCAGGTGACTTTAACACCCCACTCAAAGCAATGAACAGATCCTCTAAGCAGAAGATCAATAAGGAAACAATGGCTTTGAATGACACACTGGACTCTAGATGGACTTAATAGGTATATGCAAAATTCCCTAAAGCAGCAGAATACACATTCTTATCAATTGCACATGGAACTTTCTCCAGAATAGATCACATACAGAGTCACAAATGAGGCCTCAACCAGTACAAAAAGACTGAGATCATACCATGCATATTTTCAGACCACAATGTTACGAAGCTTGAAGTCAATCACAAGAAAAAATTTGGAAAGACCACAAATACATAGATACATGTATTTGTATACATACCTACTAAAGAATGAATGGGTGGGACAGCTGGGTGCTCAGTTGGTTAAACGTCCAATACTTGATTTTGGCTCAGGTCATGATCTCAGGGTTGTGAGACTGAACCCTGCCTTGGGCTTTGTGCTTAATGGGGCATCTGCTTGAGATTCTCTCCTTCTCCCTTTCCCTCTGTGCCTTCCCCCAATTTCTGTCTCTCTTCCCTGCTCCAAATAAATAAATATTTTTTTAAAATAGGAATGAATAAGGACACCTGGGTGATTCAGTCATTAAGTGTCTGCCTTCGGCTCAAGTCATGATCCCAGAGTCCTGGGATTGAGCCCCACATCAGGCTCCCTGCTTGGTGGGAATCCTGCTTCTCCCTCCCTCACTCCCCCTGCTTTTGTTCCCTCTCCAGCTGTGTTTCCTTCTGTCAAATAAATAAAAGGGAGAAAAAAAGGGATGAATAGGTTAACCAGGAAACTGAGTAAGGAATTTTAAAAATACATGGATGTAAATGAAAATGAAAATACTACTGTCCAAAACCTTTGGCATGCAGCAAAGGCAGTCCTAAGAGGGAAGTATACAGCAATACAGGCCTTCCTCAAGAAGCACAAGAAAAGTCTCAAATATATATCCTAACTGTATACTTAAGAGATCTGGAAAAAGAACAGCAAATAAAGCCTAAAACTAGCAGAATAATTGCAAATAATCAAGATTAGACAGAAATAAGTGATACACGAATTAAAAAAAAAAAAGCAGATCAACAAAACTTGGAGCTAGTTCATTTGAAAGAATTAGCAAAATTGACAAACCCCTAGCCAGACTTACCAAAAAGAAAAATGAGTCAATAAATAAAATCATGCATGAAAGAGGAGAGATCACAACCAACACCACAGAAATACAAACAATTATAAAAGAATATGATGAGAAATTATATTCCAAAAATAGGGCAATCTGAAAGAAATGAATACATTCCTAGAAACAAATAAAGTGCCAAAACTGAAATAGGAAGAGATAGAAAATTTGAATAGATCCATAACCAGCAAAGAAATTGAATCAGTAATTTAAAATCTCCCCCCAAAAAATAGGAGCCCAGGGCTGGATGACTTTCCAGGGGAATTCTACCAAACATTTAAAGAAGAATCAATACCTATTCTTCTGAAGCTGTTCCAAACAATAGAAATGGAAGAAAAACTTCCAAACTCATTCCCAAAGGTCATCATTACGTTGATTCCAAAACTAGACAAAGACCCCACCAAATAAGAGAATTGTACACACAAATATCCCTGATGAACATGGATGCAAAAATTCTCAACAAGATACTAGCTAATCAAATAAAAAAATATGTTGAAAGTATTATTCACCAGGATCAAGTAGTCTTTATTCCTGGGCTATAGGAGTGGTTTAATAACCACAAATCAATGAACATGATAGACCACATTAATGAAAGAAAGGATAAGAACCATACGATCCTCTCAATAGATGCAGAAAAAGCATCTGACAAAATATAGCATCCTTTCTTGATAAAAAGTCTCAAGAGGATAAGGATAGAAGGGACATATCTCACCATCATAAAGGCCATACACAAAAAAAGCACCACTGATATCATCCTCAATGCAGAAAAGTTGAGAGCTTTTCCTCCAAGGTCAGGAGCAAAATACGGATGTCCACTGACACCGCTGCTATTCAACAAGTACTACTAGAAGTCCTAGCTTCAGCAATTAGACAACCAAAATAAAGAAAAGGTATCCAAATTGGAAAGGAGGCAGACTTCAAGCCATATTACAAAGCTGTAATCATCAAGACAGTATGGTACTGGCACAAAACAGATCAATGAAACAAAATAGAGAACCCAAAAATGGACCCACAACTATACGGTTAACTAATCTTTGACAAAGCAGGAAAGAATACCCAATGGAAAAACGATAGGATCTTCAACACATGATATTGGGAAAACTGCACAAGGACATGCAGAAGAAGAAAACTGGACCACTTGTTTACCCCTCCCCACACAATTCAAAATAGATTAAAGACCTAAATGTAAGACAAGAAACCATCAGAATCCCAGAGGAGAACACAGGCAGCAACCTATTTGAAATTGACTGCACAACTTCTTACTAAACACATCTCCAGAGACAAGGGAAACAAAAGCAAAAATGAACTATTGGGACTTCATCAAGTTAAAAACTTCTACACAGCCAAAGAAACAAGCAACAAAACTAAAAGGCAACTGACAGAGTGGGCGAAGATCTTGCAAATGACCTATTGGATAAAGGGCTAGTATCTAGAGTCTATAAAGGATGTATCAAAATCAATACCCACAAAACAAATAATCAAATCAGGAAATAGAGAGAAGACATGAACAGACATTTCTCCAAAAAAGACATACAAATGACCAACAGACACATGAGAAATTCTCAACATCTCTCATCATCAGGGAAATACAAATCAAAACCTCAATGAGATATCATCTCACACTTGTCAGAATGGTTAAAATTAACAACTCAGGGAACAACAGGTATTGGCAAGGATTCAGAGCAAGGGGAACACTTTTGCACTGTTGTTGGTAATGCAAACTGGTGCAGCCACGCTGGAAAACAGTATGGAGGTACCTCAAAAAACTTAAAAATAGAACTACCCTATGACTCAGTAATTACACTACTAGGTATTTATCCAAAGAATGCAAAAATGCTGATTCAAAGGGCACACACCCTATGTTTATAGCAGCACTATCAACAATAGCCAAATTATGGAAAGAGTCCAAATGTCCATCGACTGATGAATGGAGAAAGAAGAAATGGCATATAGATTATATATGAAATGGGATACAGATTATATATATATACACATATATACACATATATATAGTGGACTATTACTCAGCCATCAAAAAGAATGAAATCTTGCTATTTGCAACAATGTGGATGGAACTAGAAGAACATGGTATTATGCTAAATGAAATAAGTCAGAGAAAGACATCATATGATTTTACTCAAAATGTATAATTTAAGAAACAAAACGAGGAATGTGGGGAAAGGAAGGAAAAAATAAAAGACTCTTAACTATAGAGAACAAACTGTGAGTTGCTAGAGGGGAGGTGGGTGGGGAGATGGGCTAAATGGGTGACAGGCATTAAGGAGGGCACTTGATATAAGGAGCACTGGGTGTTATATGCAGCCAATGAATCACTCCATTCTACTCCTGAAAGCAATACTACACTATTTGTTAACTAACCTGAATTTAAATTTAAAAAAAAAAAAAACAAAAACAGGGGCACCTGGGTGGCTCAGTCATTAAGCATCTGCCTTCAGCTCAGGTCATGATCCCAGGGTCCTGGAATCAAGCCTCTCATCGGCTTTCTGTTCCATGGGAAGCCTGCTTCTCCCTCTTCCACTCCCCCTGCTTGTGTTCTCTCTCTCGCTGTCCCTCTCTTCATCAAAAAATAAATAAAATTTTCCCCCAAACTACTAGAACTCATACAACAGTTCGGTAATGTGGCAGGATACAAAATCAATGCACAGAAATCAGTTGCATTCTTACACACTAATAATGAAAAAATAGAAAGGGAAATCAGAGAATCAATTCCGTTTACTATAGCACCAAAAACTATAAGATACTTATAATAAACCTAACCAAAGAAGTCAAGGATATGTACTCAAGGAACTACAGAACACTCATGAAAGAAATTGAAGAAGACACAAAAAGATGGAAGAGCATTCCATGCTCATGGATCGGAAGAATAAACATTGTCAAAATGTCTATACTGCCCAGAGCAATCTATACTTTCAATGCCATTCCGATCAAAATTCCACCAACATTCTTCAAAATGTTGGAACAAAAAATCCTAAAATTTATATGGAACCAAAAAAGACCCCAAATCGCTAAGGAAATGCTGAAGAAGAAAAGCAAAGCTAGGGGCATCTCGTTACCTGACTTCAGGCTTTATTACAAAGCTGTGATCACCAAGACAGCATTGTACTGGCATAAAAACAGAGAAATAGACCAATGGAACAGAGTGGAGAGTCCAGATATGGACCCACAAATCTATGGTCAAATCATCTTTGACAAAGCAGGAAAAAATATCCAGTGGAAAAAAGACAGTCTCTTCAATAAATGGTGCTGGGAAAATTGGACAGCTACATATAGAAGAATGAAACTAGACCATTCACTTACACCACACACAAAGGCAAACTCGAAATGGATGAAAGACCTCAACGTGAGGCAAGAATCCATCAAAATCCTGGAAAAGAACATAGGCAGTAACTTCTTTGACATAGGCCACAGCAACTTCTTTTAAGACACATCTCCAAAGGCAAAGGAGACAAAAGTGAAAATGAACTTCTGGGACTTCATCAAAATAAAAAGCTTCTGTACAGCAAAGGAAACAATCAACAAAACAAAGAGGCAACCCACAGAATGGGAGAAGATATTTGCAAATGACACTACAGACAAAGGGCTGGTAATCCAAGATCTATAAAGAACTACTCAAACTCAATATCCAAAAAAGAAGATGAACACATCAAAAAATGGGCAAGAGACATGAAGAGGCACTTCTCCATAGAAGATATACAAATGGCTAACAGACACATGAAAAAATGTTCAGCATCACTAGCTATCAGGGAAATTCAAATCAAAACCACACTGAGATACCACCTTACACCAGTCAGAATGGCCAAAATTAACAAGTCAGCAAACAACAAGTGTTGGAGAAGCTGCGGAGAAAGGGGAACCCTCTTACACTGTTGGTGGGAATGTAAACTGGTGCAGCCACTTTGGAAAACAGTGTGGAGATTCCTTAAAAAATTAAAAATAGAGCTACCCTATGACCCTGCAATTGCACTACTGGGCATTTACCCCAAAGATACGGATGTAGTGAAAAGAAGGGCCATATGCACCCCAATGTTCATCGCAGCAATGGCCACAATTCACAAACTGTGGAAAGAGCCAAGGTGCCCATCAACAGATGAATGGATAAAGAAGATGTGGTACATATGTACAATGGAATATTATGCCTCCATCAGAAAGGATGAATATCCAACTTTTGTAGCAACATGGACTGGACTGGAAGAGATTATGCTGAGTGAAATAAGCCAAGAAGAGAAAGTCAAGTATCACATGGTTTCACTTACTTGCAGTGCATAATGGGTAACCTAGAGGACAGCAGGAGAAGGAAAGTAAATGGGAAGTAGGGTAATCCAGGGAGAGAAATGAAACAACAGAGACCTTGGACACAGAAACAAACAGAGGGACTTGGAGGGTGGGGGGTGG